>JBAMNC010000428.1:0-246823 GCA_037902135.1 Cetoscarus ocellatus
TCCAACGTGACAATTTGCACAATATCTTTGTGAGATATCAAATCCTGCCAGTCACCACGATGGTAACTTTCCACTAAGATAACTATAATAATTGTCAGTAGCTTGTCACACTGCCCAGCTCTGCTTGTCACTTGCTGTCTTTTAGGAGCATGTTTGATCAAATCAACACTCCACAAAGTTAGTTTAGTGAACAGTGTATCAATGTTTTCTTCAAATATGTAATTAAAACTTAATCAGAGAGAAAAGCTGTTGAAAAGTGTCACTGCCAGGCTTGTCTGACTTGCTGTATACTCCTGCAAATTTGCAAGTAAACTAGTTCTGTATGTTTCAGGTTTGGCACACGCCTGCAACAAGGCTCTGCTTTAATACATATACTGGGACACCTGTACAACCTCCATGCTGTGTTGGTTGATGCAAGATCTGGGTGCTGTTAGCTGAATGGTTAGGAGGTCAGAGGCTTCTGTCCTCAAAGCAAGTCAACAGTGTTACTGCATGACATTTGTTCACCTCCATTTTCTGACCATTTCCATGAACTTATGGACAGTGAAATCATAAAAGCCACTTAAAGTATAGTGGTCACTTCAGTGGTCAGAAAACTTAAAGAAGTGCTACAAAAGCTCACATCCTTCTAGCTGATGTTTCTCTTAGACACAGCCAAGCTAACTCTTTCCTCATAACCAGTCTTTATGCAAAGCTAAGCTGAACATCTGTGAAAATTTCCTCACAGATACAACATTTTGACAGTACCATTTTACTTTGGCAATAAAATCATAGAGCCCTCCAGAATATTCTCTTTAATTTTATTTAAACCAACTACGGCGTCTTTCCTTTCAATCTGACCTCCACCTTTTCAACTCTATGGCGTGTATTGTCATGAAACGTCAATATCCTGGCTCAGTACACTCACATGATCAATAGTAGCATCATGAGGGAGATAAAAGAATCAGTCAACAAGCTGCTTGAACTAATTAAATAAAAGTAGGGAAGCCAATGAACTTTCACGCTGATGTCTGGAGGGGCTCCATTCGCTGCTGGCTGTTGACATAACCCAGCTAATCTAAATGGCATCCTTAATTACACTCAAGGTATTGCTACCATTTGCTGAAGTATCTCAGCTCCTCTCTTCTCAGCTAATGTTGTGTGCTCAGCTGATTAACAATCTGATCCACGCTGCCGCAACAGTCGACATAATGTGAACATTTCTCCGCTTGATGGAAAATAATAAGTTTAAAAAAAAAATGTAGTCAGCCAACACAACTGTGATCATAATAATGCTCACTGGGCAAAATGCAATTTTTCAGCCGACTGCTTTTGTTTGGGAACTTTTTAGAGATGATTATTGTTTGTGCAATTATCTGAATAATAAAATATCCATTTCCAAAAGGAAAACATTTCCCACCTTGGCTGTAATTACCCCCTTTTGTATCCACATGCTCAAAGAGAGAGACAGAGTGCATATTTCATTCCAGTTTTTTCTCCCCCATCAGTATGCTGTCGCTCCTCCTGCAGGCTACGGGACAGAGGTTAATGAGACCTTAATTGGCATTTTCTTCAAAGCTCACAAATCTTTAAACTGGGGGGTGGCAGAGGGAAATGTCACATTACCATGCTGTCCAGTTACTCAGGTTAAGAGGCCTCACACACCCACACTGCCTGTCATGTCAGGGTACAGTGCTCTAATAGAGGAGACGAGACTATTAACTAAGAACCAACCTCCAGGGCTGAGGAGTGGAGCTAATGTGACGGAGCCAAAAGTTACTACTGTGGCCACTTGAAGCTGGATCCAAAAGTGAGTCAGTCCCCAGTAGGCTCAGTTTTAAAATGTCCAAATTACCAGCAAAAATACACATTTTTACATTGTTTAAGACTGAAACATAAAAAAAAAACTGTGACCTCATTCTACTTGAGGTCATGACCAGAGGGGAATTTTCATATTACTTTCAGGCTACTTTTGGTTCATTGTATAGAATTTGAAAAGAATTGCTTATTTATAGGTGGAAGCAATCAGCTGTCTGCTGAGTGTCAGCTTAGCTAAGGCCAGTGAATTAAACAGTTCAACACAGGGTCCATGAATGATCATGGATTCGTGCATGTAATGTATTTGTAAAGTTTGGGGTGTAATGATACATTAATCTATATCTATATCTAAATCTATATCTATATCTATATTTATATCTATATCTATATCTATATCTATATCTGTATCTACGAGGTGACAGGGAAAATGAACATGCAAGTCTGTCTTTTCTTAATTAAAGACCCATTTGACTGTCTTTCGTCTTACAAAAACACACTGCGTGTCTGTTTCTCTGTCCCCAGTATGTCTCACCTGTTGTTTCTGACATGTCTTCATGTGTCTGTTATCTCTTCACTAATATTCCCTCTTCAATAGCTTATGCTGACTGGCCTGACTGGCTGAGAAGTGTCATGTGAGATGCTTTCTGACAATTTCACTGGTTGATATTAAAGGCAGTGAGAGTAGCCATGCTAGAAACGCTATGGTTGAAACTCAATTAATCCACCAGCAGTAGTTTGATGTACTTTCTTTCTGTAAACCAAAAGTTAACTTTAGGTAAAATCTGTAAAATCACATTTGATTTTGTGAGGCCTTATGATGCCATTTCATGCTGCAGTCAAAAAAAAGCTGACACACCGTCTCGACATTGTAGTGTATTTCTTAAATGTTATGAAAATACAATATACAGAGCAACAATACAATGCTTTGGAGACTTTTCAGTATATACATAACAGGTCTTCTGCCGATTTAAGAGGATGAGAATGAACTGGAAAGTTGTGCCTTTTTTTTTTTTACTCCACCGACATGCAGGAATTTCTCTTCGGGCTTTACCGTGCCTTTCCTGAAATCTTCTGCAGAATAAGGACCTGGTGTAGGAAATTAATATCCAAAGTGTTACAAAAACTTCCAAAACCATTTAATGACGCACATTCAAACATCTATCTGATCATGTTTCTGTTTTTTTTTTTTTTTAATCTAAATGTCATCTGAATTTCACAGTCCATAGTAGATCAGTCCTTGAATGTTTACTGGATTCTACTTAAACCCTGTGGTAATAAAATGAGGATAAAAAGGTTATCATCTGATTAACAAATGAGGAAAAAGAACCATCTAACATCCTCATTCATTGACTTTTTTTGTTAGTGATCCATTGTCAGTTATTTGAGTATTAATGTCAGTTCTGTTAAATGAAATGACCCTTTGGCAGTTTGGGGTGATCTAAATATTCTCTTCTTTTACCTACTGAGGGCCTGTTATGTTCTCAGACCCGCTGTCTTCTGAAAGGCATAAGGGTGAGTTTATTCCAAGTGCACAGAGTACATTATGCCACTTCTTTTAAAGCACTGTCATTTAACCTCTCCATGTAATTGCGCAGCTCCTTGGAGTCTCCCAGCTCCATGTCTTGGCACACCCACTTAATGTCCTGGCTGCAGTTTCCAGTCAGAGTGTTCACAGTGGGGTATGTATTGTCCGAGGGGATGGTGGTGAACGTGGTGAACTTGACTCGCTTCCTCTTGGTGGTGGGGGAGTCTCCTTTGCTGTCCTTGGTTATGCATGACGTCTCTGCCGCTCGGTGCACTTGGCCCTGGACATTTTTCTGCACAGAGCCTCCGTTCAGTAAGTGGCTGCCTTCCTCAAGCCCGCTGCTGGAGTCCATCATGGACGTCTGCTCTTCCTGCTGGGGCGACAGGCTGATCTGGCTCTCTAGCAGTTCCGCCTCGTTCCCGAGCCAAACCCAATCGTGAGCGTGGTTCATGTTTTCCTGGCCCTCGATTGAAAGCTCCTTGTGGCGGTATTTCAGTGTATAGGAGATGCAGTTGATGAGAAAGACCAAGATGGCGAGGCAGAAGACTCCAAGTAGAGCGTACATGCCGATCTCCAGGTCTGTGAGTCCACGTGTTGTCTGCATTAGGTCGTCCTCCATGTTCCGCCCGCGGGGTAGGTCCACTTGAGCAGGGAAGTCAGCGAAGTCTATTGGCATGTTCTGGCTTCCGTCTGACAGTTTATCCCCGTTTGGTCGACGCATTATTGCGCTTCGAGTTGTGGTGGCTCTCCGCAAAACACCATCCTCCATGTCAGAGATGGAGCTGCCATAGTAGTGGGTGTCAAGCCCTGTCCTGTCCTGCGAGGGGGAGAGCCTGCCTCTGCCCTCCATCTCGTCTCCATCCGGGCTGTAGTCGCTGCTCCCTCCCCTCGAGCTGTCACTGTGGCCAAATTTCACCCTGACGTTACAGTTCCCCGCTGCCAGGATGCTGCGGCGCTTAAACTTCTGGCAGACCTCGCACACAGTCATCTCCACCCTGACCAGCAGGCCCTGGCCCTCCGCTTCGGTTACGATGACAGGCCACTTCCATGAGGGGTTCTGCTGTACTGTCACTACCTCCTCATCCAGGGAGGTGGCTGTCAGGATGAAAAAGTCGGGATTGTACAGGTCCAGGGGAGCCACGGAGCCGTCGCTGAACTGAAGCCAGGCGCTGATCAAGGCCTCCTGTGGAAACACACACACAACACGCAGAAAGAGAGAGGCGGAGAGAATATAAATAGACAGCAGGAGTTAGGGCAAAAATACTGCATTGAGCTGCAGCAGACTGGAACAGCTATTTCAGGTGTATTGGATTGAAATCATAAAGTCTCTCTGCTGGGTTTTTAAAATATTGAAATTGTCAACAGTATTCACATATTATCCCCAGAGACGCCCCTGACCAATTAAGGAGCTCTACGTAAGGTTTCAGCTACATGCTGCCTCTTGTATTATAGCTAACTCCACTCCTTATTTCATATTTCTTTCTCACTTGATGTTCTTTTCTTGATACATAAACAATATTTCTCTGATGAAAATACAGATACAGGGAGAAACTGACAGCAGCTTAAAGCCACACTGTGTAGTTTGTTCTCCTGTAGTGGTAAACTGTATCATGCATTCAAACGAATAGTGCTCTCTAGCTCCTTGTTTTTTCGAATGTTTGTTGCAACCCCTGAACTCTACAGTAGCCGATATGAGCCTAGAAGCTATGTCTTTTTTTTTTGTTGCTTTTATGCTGATGAGGATTCCTTCTCCTGTGGCGTGGCATAAGTATGATCTTGCTTTATGAATGAAAGTGCAGTGCAGGCTTTCAAATTTGCTGGGGCAGTGACAAACGCATCTCGCTGTGCTTCTTCTCCGTTTCAGTAACACTGGCTGTGAGCAAAAACGCATTTAGCCTTAGCTAGTAGTACTACGTAATGCTTTATGTCCTTCTCAGCTGTTCATAGTTTTTACAGACCACAAAGACATGGAAGCCTCTGTAGGACTTACCCGCTCTATGTAAATACAGATAAGAAATTGCTCGGTCAGGAGGACAAGTCAGATTGTTTGCAGAGGCAATTTGACACAAATGAGGACATATTTAGCTGTTCTGTTAATATGATATTGATGTCAGCATGCATGCCTTCCTACCCAACGATGTGAAGGTTATGAGCAGTAAGGCTGTGATGCTTTGGGGTCATAAAGGGGTAAAAGAGACAGGACTTTTTTAAATTCTCATTTTTTATTGCTTTTGTGTAGTCTTAATAAATATTAACATTGTTGCTGTTTGGCTGAAAGAACTATCTCCATTTTTTATGATTTTCATTTTTATTTGAAACAGTACTATTAGTCATCTCCCATTACTCATTTTGGAGACAGGATGTTAGGAGGTCACTGGTATTAGATTTTATCATATTACATAAAAATCAAACACTTTTCCTCCTTTTGCTTTCCAATAGAAGCAAGTATTGGCATAATCTTTAATGTGTTTATATTAGGGAGGGGAGCTGATAAGATTTCAGTGATACTTATGCTATTATCAGTTCTGCTTGACTCTTTATTTTTTCCCTTATTCCCCCTGTGGAATTTCATTGTGGCCTACATAGGTTTTCTGCATTCACTCACTCCTGATATTTAATGCTGTGCTGCATATGCAAACAGTTCTGCAAGTTTTTACAAACACTCTCATCAAAGACAGTAATAAGAAACAATAAAAATAAACCAAAAACGTGATCATGGCAGGTAGAACTGGTAGAAAAATGTGGCTAAAGGTTCAGTCCTCTAATTCTGTTTTCTGTCAGAATCTCCTCTTAATGTCTTTGTGTGTTTGTGCAAGTGTCTGTGTGTGTGTGTGTGTGTACTGTATTTGGGTGGGATCTTGTATTTTCATTGTATTCAATTTTCTACATTTTATTTATTTATTTTTATTTTATTTAATTTCTTATGTAAAGCACTTTGTGCTACACAATTTTGTATGAAGTGCTATACAAATAAAGTTTGATTGGTTGATCTTGCCAAGCTTCAATCTACAATGATTGTGCTCAGCCCAAAGCGGCACGGCCCAATCAGAGTCCTTCAGAGCAGGAATAGACGGGTACAGCAGGAAGAGACTGCTCGTACAGAGATTAGATGCTCGAGGCTTTAGCAGCAGCTTAATCAGATCTAGACCACATTTCTTTATCAAATGAAGAACAGATAACAACACTGAAAGCCCTTCTTGGTAGAACTGATATTTTCACTCCACTTCTGACATGTTTTAGTAAGAGTTTGTTTTATGAAGTGGACTATGTTTTGTATTTTACATCATGGCAGTAGCGATCCCCTACATTATCTGATTGGCATGAAAGGATGTGATAGCAGGAACGATTGTCCAATCACCAGCCCAATATATTTGTGAAAGATTCTGTCCACTCCCAAACACTTTCTATGGGCTGCTGCCCAGATGGACAAGTTAAATGTATTTATTGGTCCATCTGGGGTGTCAGGCTAGACAAGTATATGAAAAGAATTGAAATATTAAAATTTTTTTGACAACCTTCTCATGATTATTTGCAAAACATTTTTTTCGGGGGGGGGGGGGGGGGGGGGCACCACACATAGTTAATATGTAATCTTGTAATTACTGGGTACAAATTAAAGCAAAGGCCTTCAAAGCTATGTGGCCATACTAACTCTGCAGCTTTTTTTTTGCTAAGCTAAGGAGGATGCAGATTAGAAGATATTCAGAGTAGATCAAACAGTTATATTTAACATTGTTCATGAGAATGAGGATTTGTCATACATCAGCCTCTTTAAGCCTTCTCTTACCACAATTTCAACATCTCTGGGTAAATGTCATGGAAGGACAAATCCCCGGAGGCTCACGAGTAGATCTCCACAGTGGTCTGTCAATGCTGCCTAATTACTGCCACAAGCAGACTCAGAGCACAGGGCTACATGCTTATCTTCATACTTTGCGTGGGGAAATGGTGCAGATAAATGGCTCCTCTATCTCTCTTACTTTAAGGAAGAGGCTGAAAAGAAGTGTAAAGGAGCAGTTCACTGATGCAGCGGAGGGGTTTGACGGTGAGATCAGAGGACCAGAGTTAAATATGGAGTGGGCTGGGAGTCAGATTTTGGTACCAAGGATCTGTCATCAATACACCTTGAGACATTCACATTAATTTTATGAGGATGTAACATTGTGTCAATTCACTGTGCGATACCACTTTTGATGCTTGCAGTGAGCAGGACATGGTAGGTACTCCCGGTTCACACTAAGGCAGAGGCACACATTCACAGAGCTCCCTTCTGTGTTCATGTGACCCCCTCTCTCCAATATCATGCCTCTGTTTCTACCTCTGGAGATGGACACTGTCTTTTTTTTTTTTTTTCAATAATTTCAGCTGTTAAACCACTTCTACATTACAAACATTTTATACTCTACTGGTCCCATGTCCTGGTGTATTAGACAGTTTACATCATGTTCTGAGTGCAAGGACTTGATTTAGGCTAAACTTAAAAAATGAACAATTTTGTTTCATTAGAAGATCAGATACACCTCTTTTCCCCTTCTCTTTGGAAATGCTGGGGTCTGAGGGGGTGGGGGGTCTACAGGGCGATGTCTTATGGAAGAGGGTAAGAGAGGTTACAGATCATGGAGCGAACCTTCAAAACAGTCATGGTATCTGCCTGCAATGGGCTGAAAACACACATGTAGGTGGAGCCTCTATCACATCATAAACCCCTTGAAGTAAAAAAGGTGTTTTTATGGGTATTTTCTTTTAAGAGGCATCGCACATTTTTCAGTGAAATGGGAGTTTAGAAAAGTATCATGTTGTCCAAGCCCCTTCTAACATTGAAAGAAAATTGATTTTTCAAGACATGAGACCTTTAAGTCTAATTAGATACTTTCAGAAATATCAAACAGAGGTGAAAAATAAAGGTATTCCCTCCCCTTATCAGACTTGACCTAGCAGTCATTTCTCTTAAATCTGTTAAAACAGTTTATAAACCTGCAGACTACAGTTTGTTGGCTCAAAAACTTGCAGATGCAGATTTACGATAGTAACCAAAGTCCATGAGGACGCCGCCTTGCTTGCCTCCTCCTCTGCTAGGTTCAGGCTGTAAAACCTAAGATATTAAAAAAATATGATTTTTCAATATAGAGGGAACAAAATTTAATTAATGACTGATTTATGATTTAAGTTGGTGATTGATTATCCCTTTACTCTTAAATTAGTAAACATTTTCACCATTTAAAATTTAAATTCATACATATTTTCTCCTGGGGTTTCAATTTGTATGCACATCATTGAATTTTTAATCCTAATTATTAACATTGTTTCTTCTTGTTTCCATGCTTTAGGCCCCATTCTTTCAATGATAAAAGCAAATTTTCATGCTCTAGATGATAATGATGAAGAAAAAGAAGATACAATTTGGAGCTATTTTCCTCATTTGCAGAATTATTTAACAAAATGGCCTCAAATTAATCAACATAATATATCCCCCATTTCTTTTGGTGTTTTTGTTTTTTTTTTTAATCTCAAATTAATTTTCTATCACTTAGTTTTAAAATTTACACCAGACATTGCCACCTCATCTTTTATCATTACATTTTACAATTTCCGCATTAAATAAAGCAAAACTGGTTGTAAATAATAAATCACTTCACATTCTGTACAGTGCTCTAGTTTAACCATATTTAAGCTACTGTCCTGAGGTTTGGGGTAACACTTTCAAGAGGTCACTACAATCTGTATTCATTCTACAAAAAAGAGCATAGAGCAGCTTATAGGGATCACACACATTCATTGTTTCTTCAGTCAAAACTGTTACACTTCACGAATCAAATAGAAAACAAACAGCACAAATCATGTTCAAAGCAAAAAAATAATCAACCACCAGGAAATATTCAGAGCATGTTTAGGCAGAGAGAGGTAAAATATCACTTTTAGGGGGATTGTTTTATTTAGGGGGATTGTTTTATTTTAAGACTGTAAAAATGAGAACTACAAGGAAAAGCTTTTGTGTGTCTGTGTATGGTGTCGAACTTTAGAACGGTCTGAGTGGTGAACTGAAACAATGTCCAAACATAGAGCAGTTTAAGAAAAAGTATAAAATCATGATTTTCAAAAGGTAAAGGGATGAAACTGCATAAAGGTCACTAAAGGTTAAAGTAGTCTCTCTTGTACCTTTTGATTATTTATTTCTCTCTGATTACTATTTGTGTCGTTATATTATGACTATTTGGTTTACTTTGTTTATGTGTGGCAAGTCCCCCACGTCCCCCTTCAGATATCTGCCTTCAGGTACAAGTCTTTAAAGTTCCTCTGCTGGCACTTATATTTATTAGTGCCATGGACTACTAGTAACCTCACTTCAGAAAACCTGGACTAACCCTTTAAAGTTTTTTTTTAACTGGGTGGGAATAAAAGAGAATGAAGGGCAAACTGAAGTGTATGAAAAATATATTCATGGCCACATGATTACACAAACTATCGAATGTATGGTCTTAAAAGTAACACGAGAATCCTAAGAATCTGCTCTGCTGAGGAAGAATCTGCAGTTTTTTTTGACATTTTCATGATGATATTAATGTGTATTTTGGACACCAGAGGTTTGTCTGGTATCAGCCAGCTTCCTTCTGCCCAGGTCTGTGCTCCTTACTGCTTAACCAATGTTAAGTCAATTTGCTTTTGTACAATAAAAGCGACAGAGGCCTGTTGGCCATATTGATATACCATCAACAGTAAAAAAAAAAAAAAAAGGAAAGCACAGCCAAATGCAGATTAGTTCACAGTCCCTATTCCACTTTTTCAGATCTGATTTTCTTTTACAGGGCTTTTACAAATCAATATTAAAGATTAATTTAATCATTAATGAAACAGACAATTATCTTCTCAGTTGATCTATGAATTTGTTATCAATAAAGATTGGCTGCAACTTTAACCCCGGATTTCCACATATGCGACATTGCACACGCTCTGTGGTTTTGGTCAGACCGATGGTGCGGGACCTTGCCCACTGGCAGCAGAAGCGCAGCACTGTGGAACGCCGCAGCAAAAATACTCAAAAAAGACTTATGATGTTGCGCGATTACAGCTATGTATATGTAGGCAGAGCAACGTGTAAACAACTGGCATTACAGCCAGCTGCCTTTGGAAACGTCTTTTCCACTGATTACTCTTTACTATGATTTCTACACTTTCTCTGCTTTTACAGTGGGTGAGTACATTACAGAGTTGAAAAGCTTTTAACAATATATGACCTTAGCTTATTATTGCCTTAAATGGCCAGTATTTACATTTTATAATCATAACTTTTAATCCATAGACAAGGGAGAAAACATATCCGCTCATTAACTATGATCAAATCTAGTGAAATCTCTTTAATTCCTATGATATGATATAATATGATATGATATTCCGAGGCGTTGGTGGCGCAGTCTGATGGTGCGCTCTTTCGGTAATTGGAAGCTTGCAAGTTCGAGCCGTCACATGATGATGTGTCCTTGGGCAAAACGCTTAACCCCAAGTTGCTCCCACTGCTGCATCAGTGGCGTGTAAATGGGTATGCAAGGGCATGAATGTGTTCGCTGATACTGATTAACAGCCAACAAAAACTCTGAACCATCATTGAATGAATATGAGAGTGAATAAGTGTGAATGGGTAGATGTGACCTGCAGTGTAAAGCTGCTTTGAGTTGTCACAGAGACTAGAAAGTGCTATAAGAGTTGACATTTATTTACCATTTTACCATTTGTAGTCTGCTCCATCATCCTGAGGTGAATGTAATTTGCAAAGAACAAAATTTTCAGTGGTATCCGGTTGCATTAAGTGTGGGATGGTGGTGGTTACATTTGTCACATCATTTAGTGCTAATGTGTTGGTCACAACAGTGACAGTGACAGATGCAGTCAGCTTTAGATGAAAAATGGTACTAAAAGTCTGCCTTAAGTGCAAAATTTGATGTTTGCTTTGCTTGGGAAACAAAAAAGCCAAAAATTATATTTTCTTTTGGTTTCGGTATGTTATGTGTTACTGGTATAGTTATCAGTACCCTGACCTGTTTTGGGCTCTGCAGGACCTCTTGTGTGGTGGTAGTGGCCAGGATGGCTCTGTTACTCCCAGGGCTGAGCTGAAGGCTCATGGCTAGGCCGGTCACCAGCTGGACCCCCAACTCTGTTATAGTCACTTTATCATCCACCACTGTGACTGTCTTCTCTGCCAGGATGGAGTCTGACAAAGGAGACAACACCTGAGGGAAACAATTAAAGAAAAGAGAACAGATTGTCACTGAATACAACTGGGGCATTTAAGGATTACAAATTATGTTTAATACATGTTTTTAAGGTTTTCATGCAAAGATGTGCCTCCAAATCCCCCCAAACAAGAGAACCCCCCTCTCTCATAGAGGATGAATGCTAAAAGAGTCTGTCTGAAAAACTTTACTTTAAAGATGTCAGCAGGGATATGTCACCTCCCCCAGATAGGAAACACTCCCTGACTTTGTTCAGCCTCGGCAGCCCCAGTTGCAGGCATGTTTAGCAGCCAGAGTAAACATTAGAACATAGATATTGAAAGCCAAGGCCACATCAACTTCTTAGCACAGGGGTGAAACAGAGGGGTTTATAGGCCTGTCAAAATCTAATATCTAAGAGGATTCACAGGCAAATAAAAAAAGAAAAAAAAAGATCTGAGGACATCTTGGCTGGTGTAATCTTGTCACAAAGGAGTAAATACGTAAGCTTTAAGGATAAAAACAAATAAATAAATGTAATTGTATTTTACCTTATTTACCTCTAATTCACAACTACTGAGCAATGTAACCTGTATCATCCTGTTGTGGTCAATTACAGCGATTCAACTTGACAATACTGACTTCACCTATTGTGTAGCCCATTCATGAAAGCTTTTTCATTCCCTGTTCAAAACACCCAGGCTCAGGCAGGTTCCCCCCAAGAGAAATCAGCAGAGACAGCGCCGTAGCTGAATAGATAAAGAAACTAAACAGAAACTTCATCTTCTGAAAAATTCCAGCAGCCATAAGTTTCCATTGGTCACGTATCTTGATTGACAGGTGATTCTTGGCAAGTGGAATGCAGAAACATCACATCAATGAGCAGTCAGTGAGGAGATGTCACTGACATGAAAAAAGCGGATTAGCGTGAGTTTTAGGTGATTTAAGAAAATGTCTCTCCGACTGTTTCATCCAACATAAAAGGCTCACAAGGCCCAGCGCAGTATGCAAAATGATGAACGGAAACCTACTTTTTATTTTATCTCTTTTCTCAGGCTGTGCAGATCAAACAACAACTCCACTTGGCTGCCATTCAACCCCCATGGCTCCTGCAGGTAAGACTCCATTCCCTTTGATTAATACTGGTATTCCTGAGAAAAGGCACACTTTAACCTCGAAACAGAAGAAGGAAGTCTGACTTTATGTATGATGAATGCAGAAGTCGTGTGCTCAACTTTGTCTGCAGTCTCATCTTTATCTAATGTCTCCTTGCGCATCAGTAGAAGTGACTTGTGGCAGAAGTAGCCACAGCTGTCAGACAGTAGCTCTTGGCATGCTTCTGTGTCATGCGTGGTTTGTTGGAGCGTTAATGTTTTGTGGAGGTGAAGTAATGTCCCTGCTCACACACAGGCAGGAGAGACCTCTTTGCCAGGTAGCACAGATGTCATTGGGAGGTTGAAATTCATCCAGTCAGCCTGAAGGGTCTGAAAAAAATGAAGTGCCAAGAGGAGAGGATTCGACACACCAGAGACAAACCAGAGAGGACCTGACTGTACTACACGCAGGGAGAGACTGGTGAAGCTTCAGCTGCAACAAAATAGTTGCTTGAGGCTGAAAATGAATGTTAACCTGACTACTATCAGCTCAAATCAAAGGCATTTGGTCAAAACAAAGATGTTTGGACTCAAATGAGACCCCTACAATTTATAAAAGACTGTGGTCAATGACACGTGGCCCCTCTCGAACAGTAAAGCTATGGGCCCCACCACCACAGCCAGGGGCACCATATGAGTTAAGAAGATTCAAAGGGCCCATGACCAGCAGCGGCCCAAAAATGTGTAAAGGCATTGGTTATTTTTGTTTTCAAATAAAGATGTTTCGGCCATTACAGAGAATTTGCATCATACTGTACTGAGAAAGATGGCTGTTTCAAAGTATTATGTTGATTTTATTATTAAAAAAACAGTAACATTCAGTCACGCTCTATATTACCGACACCCCCCTCCATATCCATTAAATGGTTCTTGTCGGTCTTGTTTATGAAACAGGACAGCCCCTGAGATCCTCTGATTTCACTCTTTTAGCTTTTCCACAAAGCAGAACTAAAACATTTGGCGATGCTGCTCTAAACGGTTATGTTCCAAAACTGTGGTACAAACTCCCAGAGGACCTGAGCGGAGCTGAAAATATAGAGCTCTATAAACACAATCTTAAAACTCATTTATTGAGCCTGGGTGTTATGTAGAACTGTATTATTTTAATGACTAGTTTTTATCTATTGACATATGTATATGTCATATATATATTTTTTTAGTTTTTTTATTTATTGTAATAATCATACAGTTTTTCTTTTAAATCTTTTTAAATATATCCTTGAAGTTTTTTTTTACATTTTTTTAAAACATGGTTTTATGTATTTCAGCTTTTTATTCATTCCTGTCTGTTGATTTTAGGTTTATTACTTTGTCTTTTTGCTTATTTTTACATTTTTTATATTATAATTTATTTTATTTTAGGTTTGGTCTCCAATGGCCATTGGTCTCCAAATCCTTTCTGACATCCTGCCTATTTGTTTGATTATTGAAATTATAGTGGAATACTGCTTAGTGAATGGACCTCAGCTGAGTGTTTCTTTGCCACATAATGGCACAGAAAATCCATTATTATTATCTTTATTATTAATCATGTTTCTGCCTCCATGTGTAGCACTTTGAACTGCAATTAAGTTTGTGTGAAATGTGCTATATAAATAAAGTTTTGATTGATTTGATTGACTGTCTTGTGCAGGCCAGTCTTGCAGTTAGCTACTAGTGTTTGATCCCTGAGGTCACAAAACAGGATACCAAAATTAAAAGGAAGAGGATGAAGGAGAGGAGCAAGATGACAGAAATTTGATGCGTATGAACAACATATCGTTTAAACATCACAGTTGCAATGTGCATGTGTGCAATAGCCACATTGCATGACATACAATGTTAGTCCCATGAGTCAAAGTATATCCTGCTATTTATGTGTTATTTGATAAAAAGCAAACAGACAGTTGTCCTTTTCCTTGACAATCTATAAAAAATCAGTTGAATGTCACTATCAGTGGGCCCACTCAGATAACAGACCAGTAGTTGTGTTACCTGTATCTAACATGAACAAGCCTGCCAGCCATCCTTCCCCAAAACCCCATTTACTCTTGCAACTACCCCTGAAATTATCCTGACCAGTGTTGATGAGCTGTATATGTGAATTTAAATAGCTGAGATTTTCACCTGAACATTATATGAGTAATTTTCTTGCCCTTTTGAGCCATTATCACAACAACCCTATTATTTTCTTTCTAAAACAAACCTTTGCCAAAAAACCTGCTGGCAGCCTTCAATGTCTTCCGTGCTCCATTTTACATTGTTTAACCTCAGATTCTGGGACAAACAGGTACAATGGCTTAAATCCACAAAAATAAGAGCAGATCCTTCAACAAAAATGTATCTGCAGCTTTAAGAGATTCTCAGGACAGCAGGTGGTCAAATGGCTGAATGCAGATTCCCTGTTATCAGGAGCTTTTCACAGATTTCCCTCTGGCTGCTGACTGATTATTGATAAAAATGAGGACAAGGTAGCAGCAGTATTTATGGGAAATATGTTTTTTATTTGGTATTCAGAGATTATCACCTGAAATGTTATTGTCCTCAGAGACTGCAACTTTCACTATATACGATGCATTTAGCACGAGGTTTGAGAGTTGATATTAATTAGAGTGGGACAAACCATGACACAGCAGTATTATTCTTCTGCACTGTGATTCTGTAGATATACAGAATCTCTTGACTGGAGACAGACATTAAAAATATAATCTGAAAGAAAAAAATTAAAAACAGTCAAATTTATCTGACAATTTGAGCCACAGAATGGATTAACCAAGCTAACAGTGGTACAAGAAAAGATGGCTGTAGTATTTTATCAGCAAGTGGCCGAAAAGGATAATAGAGAATGAATCATGACAAGAGGTGAAACTTTGCAATAACTTCTCATTTTAGCATTTAATTAATCAATTTAAGGGATTTTGTGATGTAATATCATATGATAGTCCTACCATGCCATGGGCCACATAATCCGGTATAGTCTTGTTTAGTAGTGTAGACAAGTTACCCTTTAATTTAAACCTTGTTACACTTTAGAGCTCTTTTTGTTGGTCTGTTGTAGTATCAGCCATTGCGTCCTTTGAATATATTAGAATTTTACATCCAAGAGTAATTCAGAAACATTATTCCACTTCTGTAAGATAAAGGAAAAATCGTCTTCTAACATCCAAATACCATCAGCAAAACCGACTAACCGACCAAACTACGGAAAAGCAGTCATGCTGGTAAAGGTGCAGCTCTGCCGTGGTTTAAAGGTGCAGTGTGCAGAAATTGGCATTTTAGTGACATCTAGCTTTCAGATTTTGGAATTAGCCCGTCTGTTACTGAAACATCACATCACGAAGCGACTAGAGCCGGTGAAGACCAAAAAGGATCGTGAAAAGGGCATCATTTACAACAGTTACGAGGCAAGGGTTTTTTCATTCATATTTGTAACTATTATTTTTATAAATTATAGGTCAGTAAAGATGATGATTATTGGTTTTGTAAACTTTTAGTAACACGAGCAAACATTAGCAAATTAATGCTAAAAAAAAAAAAAAAATAGCATTTCACTCTTTTTGACCCCGAAACCCACGAGTAGACAACATGGCGGATCGTCGATGTCAGCCTTTACAAAGGGGAGACCTGCGGTACATAAATATAAAAAGCTTTTTCTAACTTAATAAAAAGAAAATGGAAGTTTTATGGGGATGATTGTACACTTATTTAAACAGACTTTACATACAAATAGAAACATTATATTCTATTTTCACTGTTGCTGTTTGGCGAAATGCTGCCAACTTCTACACACTGCACCTTTAAATAAGTCTGCAAACTTTGTCGGCCATTGTTGTGAACTGTAAGCCAGTCAGGCTCACATTTTAAGCTCCAGTAGTCATTAATTCTTCCACCTGTATTCTATGTAACACGCTTAGCATCTGTCAGTCTCAGGCAGGGCTGGGAGGAGTTCACAAAGGTGGTTCAAAGCAGTTTGGAAAATAAAAGGACTACCGTAAATGTCTGAAAATGAGAATGAATTTGAGTGATAAAAAAGAAGAAGAAAAAACTGTACTCATTTCAGCATTGCCAATAGTTGAACCCTTGCAAAGGTGACAGGATAAGATTTTTATTATTGGTTTTTCTGACAAGGTGTTATTGTAAAAGACGAAGAATAAGAACATACAAAAATGTGTCTTCTGATCCATCCATGAATTAGAGTTTTGCATGAGTTTTGATTAATGTTTCATGAGATATAGATAAGAGTTTTTAATTTTGCTTTAGCTTTCATTTCTGGCAAAGCTATTTGGCAATTAAGACAGTTTCTTGGAATGACCATGACTGATGACACACTGGTTACAGGACTGACTCCCCACCCTTGCCTTATGATGAATGGAGAATGTCATGCACCACATTTACTTGACAAATATCCTGACTTGAAAGCTGTCCCCTCAAATAAAGTCTAAGAGGAAAAATATACAAAATAGATCTCTGATGCCAAATTTCAAACTGTTCATTAGCAAGACTGTGGCTGAATGATACACCTTTGAGAAGACACTTCGCCTACCTGTATCGTGGTCATCCCCATGTCCAGTCCCACCAGTATCCTCTTGTCCAGCAGCTGTGCGGTCTGCGGGTCCTCCACCTTCAGAAAGTCCCACACCAGCTCAGTGATGTCCACCTGCCAGTCAGAGCCCAGCATGTAGCTGGTCTGACCTCGAGGTTCTGCTGACTCAGCGACAAAGTGGGTCAGTACTCGGACCATGGCGTGCTGGTACTGCAGAGTGCAGCTTCGTCCTCGTCTGTCCTCGTCATCTTCGTCCTCACTTTCCCTTGTGGACCTGGAATTTAAAAAAAAAAAAGAAAAGTCAAACCAAGAACAACTTCTTTTTTTCTGCCATGCTGGATAACTGCCAGAGATGATATATCCACTTCTATGACCTAGACGCTCTTTAACAAGAACTTTTCAGGAATAATTGGATAGAATTATGTATTATCATATGATTATATATCGGTTTGGAAAATGGTAGAGCTTTGTTTAAATGCTGCTGTGGAAATGCACTGTGAAAAGTGTTGCTGAGGGGTGCATTGTGAAAGGATTATTGAAAGAGGCCAGTTCTCCCAAAGACAAAAGCATCACATCTCATTGAAATACATGTAAAAAGCATCAGTACAGAGGCTCTTTTCACTCTGCAGTGCAAAGAGGAGGGGATTTTTGGGCCTCATATTCATAACTGCTTGTGTACATATCTCATAAATGTCATGAGGTATTTCCTTGAACTTTGCTGTTCTTTGCTGTCACTCTGACACATGCATAGACGTTTTCACTGTTGGAAGTCAAGTCATTAAGCCTTTGGCCAAAGCTCAGGGTCATAGGGCATTAAAAACATCACTGCATGTAAACATTATTTCACAAGAACACTGTGAGGGGCTTTCTTCAGACTTTGCAATAAGCGCCCCTCTTACTCAAGGATGAACTAAATAGATTTTCAAGGCTAAGAGGCTTCATATTCACCCTTCCTCAACTTACTGGTTGTGTGATACAGAAATGTCCTCATATTTACCTCATATTTGCACAAATGTCCATTATAACTCACAGATAAACTGAGTAAATGTGGGAGGTCATTGGTCAGAGTTTGAAGTCATGGATCCTCATGTTCATTCCTTTCTTGTGAACATGATATCTTGAGACGGATTTTTCTGAACTTGGCACTAAAACTGACTAAGTAAAAGGGATTGTCATTTGATTTTTTTAAGGTCAGATGTCAAAGGTCATGATTAAGGGGACTCATGATCATCCTTTGCCACTGAATTCAGTATTCCAGGTATGCTTTAAAGAAATTTTCCAATTTTGCACTACAAACAATTCTGACAACTAGGTTTATCAAATTTCAGAAGGTCATAGGTCAAAGGTGAAAGGGCCTCATGTTAATTCCTTTCTTTAAATACCACCTTCCAACACATTTTTAAGGGATTTTTTTTGACAAACATTGCATAACTGTTGTACCTCCTCAAAAGGCATTCATGATATTCAAAGGTCAGGGTCATGGAGGCATATTTCATTGACTGAATATTTTTTGATTTTGCAGAAATGTTGACTCTGACCCAAAGATTTATTAACCTTTAGACTTCAAAAGTTAAAGTCTTTGGGACTCATGTTTAGAGTTTGCTTGTAAAAGAATTCAAATCACATTGCCCCAAAAACACAATGCCACCCCTTTGCTGAGGCATCCCTGAACTTTCACTGCCCCCAGTTTCATATCTCTAGGGCTCATGCAGGCCCCAGAGGGTGGTCTTAGTTTATCTTCTGTTATATTCACCTATTGAACAGTTACACATTCAACAAAATCTGCTTCACATATAAAATACTAAGCAGGGGCATCTAAATATATTTTATTTATTTATTTATTTAGATAGAGGACAGTGTACATTAATGAACATCAGCATGTTAATGTTCCAGATTATAGCCACAGGCTAATTTCCTTCTGTAGTCCCCGGTAGGTTGATGTAATGCATTTGTACAGGTGGGTACAATCTTAAAATACACAAAATCTATAAAACAACAATAACAGGCAGCAGCAAGAAGACAGATAAACAAAACATGAAATTTACATTGAATTACAGGAAAAACATACAACATCACAAATGATATGCTCAAGACAAGCAAAAACAAAGAGACCCTCAGGGTTAAAGTGCGTGAGATGTTTAATGTGCAATGTTTAAAGTGCTGAAATGCTAAAGTGCTTAAGTGCTAAAGTGCTGGTATATTGCACATCATAATGAAAGTGCTAATGTATGATTGCACACTTGCCCACGCCAGTTGCACTGCACAGGTTGTGCAAAGGCAGACCAGTTTATGCACAGTATTGCACATGGTTAGCATACACGGATGTAATCTAGCATGGAAAATTGCACGTAAATTACATAAACAGAGGTATTTCTGTACGCACATTAAAGACAGATGTTTATAAATGGTCACAGGTCTGGTTTGTCCTGAGCCACACCTTCAGATGACCCTTAAAAGCTGCAAAGCTGGAACATCCTCTGACTGATGGTGGTAAACTGTTCCATAATATGCTACCTTTGAACGACAGAACATTTTGACTAAAGCTGGTTCGTCTGAGGGGAACCTCACAGTCACCTCGAACAGTGGTGGTTATTTTCTGTTTGAAAAACTCATTCAGTGGATGAGTCCACCATGTCAAATTCTGCATAAATGTCTACTGCGATGCAACAATCATGTATATATAAATATGAGGATCATAGGACAAATGTTGAGGCTATTTAGTCTTATGGTCATATTTTTCTTGTGGAACACATGCTTTCATGAACACTTTCAAATAAAGTCCACCCTCAACTCGAGTTGACCTGGTCAGCAAATTAAGAAAATGGGTCAGTGGTCAAGGTGGGGGACTTTCATGATAAACTTTGGCTTGTGAATGCCAACATGTGAAATCTCATATCATTAGAGTGCTTCAAGGAATATCCTGCAGAATTTGGACAAACATCAAATACGACAGAAACCAGTACATTTAGCAGGCCGTCTGTCAAATGTCAACGTCATAGAGTTTTCTTATCAACTGTTGTTTGTGAATGCAGCATCTATGGAAAACTTTAGAGGAATTTTTGTCAACTTGAAAATGAGTCCTCTCACATTAAAAGATTTGTTGTGCACTTTGAGATTTGTTTTCAAATGTAAAGTGCGTTATAAATAAAATCTATTATTATTATTATTATTAAAAGATGACCGTATAAATATGGAGGTCATATGTCAGAGTTTAACAGGCATCATGTTCCTTGCCTGCTTATGAATGCAATATCATAAAAACTCATTTAAGGAAATCCCAGGATTTCCTTAAACTTCGCACAAATGTCCACTTGACTCTATTACAATTTTTTTTACGAATTTGAAAGAACAGGGTCAAATGTCCATAGGTCTCATGGTTATGCCTTGCAATATCTGTCCCTGGCTAGGCTTTGGGATTTTGCTGTTACGTTCCTCAGTGATATTCTTACTTTCATAACACCTTTTATACATGTCAGTTTTCATGTTACACTCCAATTACCCTGGCACTCTTTACCTTGACAAACTTAAATGGCTTTTGTGCCCTTTCCTGACCCCCCCCCTTTGAAATGTATGATGTCTATATCTGTCTTTCTAAATAAGCCAATACAAATAAGTAGTGTAATAGGCTTCAGCAAAAAGAAAAAAAAAAAAAAAAGACCGAAATGTTTCTGTGACCCAACATACCCCATGAATAAAAATAGATATCATGCAGACTACAATCTACATTTAAGCTTGTTTTGTACTTTTGTCTGCAGTCTTCTAATTAAAAAGGCCTTTGTCAAAAACACACATCCACTGCAGTGCCTGTCTTACAGTCTCTAACCGTCTAAGCTTTAAATGATGCAGAGCTGTTGATTAAATGACTGAGAGAGGATCAATCTAGCGTATGGCGATCATTTCTCTCTCTCATTGCCTCTCCTCCGCTGTCTCAGATCCCACAGTCTGGATTTGAATGTGCCCCCACCTCCTTACTGCTCTGCTAAATAGTCTCCCTGATTGCTCTGTTGCCAGCAAATCTAATTTTGTGACTTTAGGCAACACATCAGCCAGCAGAGACTCTCTATTCCTCACAACATAAATTGCTTTCAGCATGACAAACTAGGTCTAAATGGTTACAGTACAGCTGCAATATCATTTGATTTTGCCCATTTCTGATTTTTTTTGCTGTAACAAACAACTTCATGGGAAATGTTTGAAGAGTTGATGTGGGAAAATAAACGCTGTTACAGCTCTTCAGTTGAACGCCAGGGCACACTAGGGATACTTTCAAACAGAAAAGTGCTTTGTCAACAAAATTACTAATCATTTACTCTATACCCCAGATTTACAGCCTGTTTCTGCTGCAGAAATCCTCCACATTCAGCCCTCTCCCTCCCTCTGATGTACACACCAGCAAAAGGTTGAGATCATGATAAAGGGGAGAGGAGAATAAATTAATCTCTTAAAGTGTTTTTCTTGCGATTATCCGCTCCGCTTGTCTCTTTCTGTCGGAATCCCCTGAGAAATCTGACTGCACGCAAAGCCGTGGGAATAAAGATGTTAGCTGGTGCAGGCTCCAGAGAAAAGCCCAGAGCACAGTAAGATTTGGAGTTAAAGGCTTAAGACCTTCACTGGGAGAGAAACGATTTAACATGCAACTCAATGACCATTCGCAAAAGGAGTTATTCTGCTGTCAGCACTGCAGAGCAGAAAATTACCCAAAAAAGATTCAAGAGCACTGAAAGATCTGGCCAAGACATTGTTCATTACAAACATTTCAGAGTCACTTATCACTTTCCTTTAAAATTAAATTGACTTTTTTTCTGCTTCCTTTCAATCCTAAACACCAAGGCCCCTTAAAATGTTGGAATTAATTTTCTGTCATTTAGTGATTCATTATCTCAACATGAACCTGAGTTTTCATAAAACAAAAGTTTCATTTTGTTACAGTAGTAGTCAGTTCTGAACAACAAAAAAGCACAATAACCGAATCCCATACTTTAGTCTCTACTTTACTTGACTATTATTTTCTCTTAAACTTTTTATTTCACTACAAACGAGAGGCTTAAATCATACTTTTTACTCTTCTAAATTGTCATAAATCTTTTCTTCACTTGCGATAGTCACTTTTCTTTTTTATCTAACGTCTGATCCAGAAGACAATCTGAGCAGGACATTTTTTCACACAGGACACTGAGTCAAGATTGCCATCATACCAGCTTTTCGTTGACAAACAGCTGATCACATCAGACGACAGCCTCCTGATTTGCAACCAAGCTGTTATTGGCTAAATGCACTCAGACCGCCTTATTTAAGCTGCTTTAGCCCTTTTGCCATTTTTGCAACCAAGGCCGAACAATATTGGAAGAAAAATAATATGGAATTTTATTTCTTGTAATATTTTCTTGTATGTACTGCAATAATTTTCAAAAAAATAAAATAAAATAAGAAAGAAAACTGACACATGATGCGTGTTTACATTTTTATGTGCATTAATTAGATTTCTATCCAACAGCAACATTTTACTTATTTCGGTCTTATTTATTTTTTCTAAATCCTGCTCTTTATACATGAAGCCAGTGGCTGGTTTATAGAGCTAAAGCCTCAAATATTTGATCACACATTCAATGATTAATACAATTGTAACTATGTTTTATCTCCAGACAGTCTAGTCTTAAATTGTGTAGTTAAATAGTCATATTTTATAAGTTTATAAAACAAGAATAAGCATCAGTGTTCTTCAACATGCTGTATTTCAGTCTCAGTGTGAGGACCATCATGTTGATTATAAGGATTTCTTTCTTGGCCACTTTTTTTTACATTTCATCTAATATTTGTAATTAGAATTGAAGGAAGTACTGTTTGTTGGTCCCTAAATGGACTTAAAATAACTGGGGAACATCAATAAGGACTCTGCTTGGTCTGGACTCTGGCCCTCTGTGCTCCGGCCTTGCTCTCCTTCCCTCAGTGCTCTAATGTGCAGACACACACAAGAAGGAGAAAAGGAGGTGGACATAAGTCTTTATGGAGAAATCTTTACAAATAATGTTGTTGCTTCTAAGTAACTCACTAAAACACCATCAACCATCTGTAACTATGTTAAAAGTTTTGTTTGGCTGTCATGACGGTAAAGTGGATCCATATGGAGCTCTGAGACACAGAGAGAATCTGCTGCATGGTGATCAGTTCTCTAAATCCTGAGGCTGATACCAGACAGACTTCTATTGATTATTAGTCAGAAAAAGTTAAAACAAGTGCTTTAGGTCTCTTATAACTGACAATGAAGGGACGCATGTCCTGAGATGTGTCTATTGCACATGTGCACATCATGATTGTGATGTTAAAAAAGAAATATTGTTCAGCCCTGTTTGCAACCCTCCTCCCTGGTCAGATGACTTAATGTCATGCTGTCATTAATGCTTACTCTGTTCAGATTTTGCTTCGTCTCACCCTGCCTCATGCTTTCCTTGTATGCCCAAGGAAGGCAGGGATGTGTGGTGTTCCAGCTTCAGGCTTTTCATGTATACGTGGTCCTGTATATGAAGTGGTCCTGACTGAGCTGTATCAGTGTGGTTTGTCAGGTGTGTCCAAACTTTTTTCATCAAGGGTCACATACAGAGAAGTACAATGATAACAGGACCACTTGATTCAACACAGATTTAGTTAATTAGTTTTAATCAAGAGAAAACTGCACAAGGTCACTTAACCTTCTGGTGTTACATGGGCAGGGCCTAGTTTTGGCACTGTTAGCCAAGTACTGCTGGAAAAAGAAATATGTCAGCGGAGCTTCTCAGCATATGAATTTCTAAAAATCTCCTGGTGGATGGCTGATTCAATGCTGAACGTGATAAAGCTCAGTGTGCCAGCACCAGCAGGGGACATGGCACCCCTACACCATCAATGACTGTGGAAACTCTGCACTGAACTTCAAGCACCCTGGATCCCAGACCTCTCTGATCATCCCTCAGATCATGTGACCTTGATTTCCGAATAGCAAAGGAAACTGAGTGATGGTCCAATTCTTTCTGTCCAGCATTCAAAGCCCCTCTTCTCTGAGCACTGACTTTCTTTCTACATTTTTAAAGCATGTCAAACACACATAAATATTCTCATCTGTATATTCTGTCTCAGTCACCCAGGTCATCTGATGCTGAGCCAAGTAGCAGCTTGCAAGTGGCTACAAGAGTCTGAACCAGTCCCGTTGCCACTTTGGTCAGCACTGGATAAACTTGGTTATCAAATTTTATGATCATCGGGAGCTAAATGCATTTTAAAATTGAAACTTGATTAATTTCCAAGCACTACATGAATCTAAAACTGAACTGATCCAAAAATGTGACATCACTAATTTAATATGTTCCAGTCTTTGCAGAGGTGACCTTGAGCCCATCATTTATTGGAGATACAGGTTTATAAGACTCCTAAAACTTGTTCTCAGTCTGCACGTGTTTAAATACTGGCTGCTGGAGGATCAGATTTGGTGAATTAATCCAAGTGGTTGATATTAAAGATGGTTGAAACTGTATTTTTTCTGAACGAGGAAAGCCAAATATAGTGTATTTTTAGGTACATTTATAATAAAGGGAGGGCAGACAGGATGAATGGCTGGATAGTGTACCATCTATTGTGATAATCTGGATAAACTGATTTCTATTCTTCACTTGACATAAAGCACTGCTTACACATGTCCCCATTGTTGCTTAACAGAGAGACTTTCACACTATTTAAACACGCTTGTAAGACATGGTTCAAGCAGCAGATCAGCTGTGCCTCACTGTGCCCTACATGACACATTTTTATGCATATTCATAAATGCATACTCCCCCACTTAAGACTTTTATGTTGTTTCCCACGCAAAGGAGGAACAGGGCATCAACCACCCTGACTGAAACATGGTTATACAAGTCCTCTGTCTGCAATATTATCTGTTTTTTAATGAAACACTCAGACACCCTCTCCCTGGGTTACCTGAGTCCACAGTGGCTAATTAAAGGCCAACCTTCTTATTCATGTATAAACAAAAGGAACTTCGAGCTGAATAAAATGTTGCACTTTCTCAAATATACTTCATTCCAACAGAATAACAAGGTTTCTGATCCGTGAATTTTTGATCAAACATTCATTTTGTTCTTTTAATGTCTGTGCATCTTTTATAGATTCCTGCTCCACACCATCTCTGCTCATTTACATATTAAATGTAGAGGAAAAAAACACCTGTCAATGATTTCACTGAACTTCTTCCAATTATTCACATGGCAGTAATTGAAAGTTTCTCACCACCGAATGCTCTGGTTAAACACTTTTGAATTGTTTTGTTAGAATTTCTGGCACAAACAATTTGTTTTTGATGTTCACGGCCAATGAGCTGACAAAAGGCACTTTTGTTGGAAAAACAGTAACAAGATATTGGCTGAGTTGGTGCATAAACAGTTTGTTCTAAACATTTACATCGCCATCATTAGCCATGTATGATGGATTTAACAAAAGTAAACAATTTCCTTGTGAAGTCTGCTTATTTATAGTCTAGTATAAATCTGATATGTCAGCATGCTCCTGCAGTAGAGAAGCAAAAACCTCTCAGCTGGTCTAAAAACAGTCAGGTCTATAAAATAGTTGTATATAATGTCATTTTTGTTTTATGGAACATTGTTAACATTGTTTCTAGCGTTTGCAAAAGAGAAAGTGAGTGGCAGCGCTCTGTGTCAAAATGCCTTGTCTATGCCAGAGGTCAGAGGAGAATACCTAGAGAGGTTAGAGATTTAAGAAAGGCAACAGTAACTTAGATGACTTCTCAGTACAACCAAGGTATGCAGAAAATGATTTCTGAACACCCAGCCAGTTGAATCTTGAAGCAGATGACCACATCAGCAGAGGTTTGGGGATCCGTCCCCCTTTTGGGTCGAGCAGGGCCTGCTTTTTTTTTTTGTTTTGTTTTTTGAGACTGAGAGGGAATTCGTTTTGGGGATAATCATGAATAACATAAGTATTTAGCAGGAACTCTATTAAATCATAAAATATATGTAGTACACATGTGGTAAGGCTTCATCAAACTCATTTCTGCGCACAGTCAGTCAGCTTTGAGTATCACTGTGCAGCAGTTCAAGGCAGGAGTGATTAGACTTTGTTGGTGATCAAGTCTGAATGCAAATCCAGGATTTTTTTTAAAGGATTTGTTGACATTGCACAATAGGGCAGTTTTCGACATTGTCATGAATAATTTGAATAAGAATATCAGAAATGTCTTAAAGGAGGCTTCAATACTTGGAGCACCTCTAGTTTAAGAATTTATGATCACCTTTCTCCTCATCCAAAGCAGGGGAGGATCTATGGGTGGGCCTGGATGGGCTCAATGTGGCCATCCCACATTGACAGGTGGTCCACCAAATCAAATGAATACATGAAAAAATATATACCTGATTTTTTTTTTAAGTTTGAAGTGTTTTTTTTTTAAATAAAATACAAATTTTGAAAAATGCATAGCAGCTGCTTAAAGTGATTGATATTCAGAACATCCTCTCTTGAAGTAGAAAAAAAAGGTTATTTTGTATATGAAAAGAAAAGTATTTCAGTTTTTGAAGGAAGCTGGGACAACTATTCTTGTGTTTCTGCAAATATGAGTACATTTAAATTGGTTCAAATGTTAATTTTACTGGATAAACTGTCGTATTACATTTTGATAAGATAGCAGAGGTATGTCTTAAGACCAACTATGAAAGAAAGAGTAAAAAAAAGGTAAAAATGAGGCCCATGCAGATACTCTCAGGCCCACCAATCATTAAAACTCTGTATCTACCACTGATCCATAGTGAGTGACCCAGCATCTGCAGAGGGTAACATTTTGTTCTTATTACCTCTGCCTACGAGGCTATGTTTTTTTTGTCTGGCATTTGTATGTTTGTTTCTCTGTGGGCAAGACAACTCAAACAAATCTACATGGAGTTTGATGAAATTTTCTGGGAATATTGTTCATGGCACAAGGATAAAGTACTTGGATTTTGTTGGTGATCTGAACACAGATGTGGATCTACGAATTTTTTAAAAGATATACAATGCAGGAAAGGGCAGTTTTCCATATTTTCGCTATTAACAGAGTTCTCAAAAGAGAACTCTGTTAATTTTTTTAAGCTACATTTTTTAGCTAGTGTTGGTAATGGCACAAGAGAAAGGTCAGTAGATCTTGGTGGTGATCTAAATCTGGATGTGGATGTAAGAATTTAAGGCACAGAAACACAGATTCTGATAAAACAAAATCCAAAAGGGCGCTCTATCTCATTAAATTCAGTTTAGCATTAAATTCAGTTAATCATTCTTCTATTGTTATGTTACAGCTAGTTTTTTTTTTTAATCTAGTATGTTTTTTCCTTGTGTTCTTGTCTTTGTGACCTCTTGTTTTATGTTTTATTTTGAAATCCCTCTGTTCCATGTGGTGTTTTCCTGCCCTCCCTTCTGTGTGCCAGTGATGATGATTCCCTCCACCTGTGTGACTGTCTCACCTGTGCTTGATCATTCCCCCGTGTATTTAATCCCTGTGTTGCCCTTAGTCTTTGTTGGGTCATTTGTCTTCCATGTTTCACATTTTCAGTGCTTCAGTGTTTCTTCAGCGTTTATAGGTAGTTATCTGTTTTTTGTTGAACTTTTCTCAGTGACTTTGATTTGCATTTTGTATTTAGTTTCTAGTGATTTCTTTCTTTGTTCACCAGTTTTAATTTGGTACTTTGTTAGAGATTTTGTGTTGGACTTTAAAATACTGTTTGTAAAGGTTTAGTTTTTTGATCCCTTTTTGTTTTCAATAAAGCCTTTTTGTTTTTATCTGCATTTTGGGTCCGTCTTGCTTTTTCTTATATTGTTTTTTTTTCCCCACCAACTGTGACATCTATGTCATACAAAAGGAGATTACAATAAATGAAAATGTCCAAAAAGGCAATGAATGTGTCTTTCCATTCACAGAAAAAATAGACTGGATAATGTGTTTGGCAATAAGAGCTGCTTACTTATGTCAGTTATTCAAAGAATATGACTCTTGTGTTGGTCTGCAGGTTAACAAAGGCTGTCTTTACTACATAGTGGGCTATATGTCACAGAGAAAAATATTCCCGGGGAAACACTTTAGAATTGTTTTCATAATGTATATAATATAGCATAGAGGAAGAGAAAACATGTCACCTCCAATATCAACAGGCCATGATGGGGATGACTTGGGGTTGTTCAATCACAGTTGCATAGCAGTAAAGACCCAGATGTTAAAAGCATGACATACCACTGAATCTAAGGTTAATCTAATAAACAAATCGCAATCTGTGCCAAGAACAACCTGCATAACAAAGCAATTCTTCTTTCCACCTCATTCACTTTCAAGCACTGTACTGACTTCAGAGGAGATGCTGCATATTAATCAGTGTGTGTGCATGTGTGAGTGTAATGCTCATTTTTGTTGTGCCTCATGTACCATGCGTAGTATTTGTTCTGGTGTTGTTGTCTGGTGTCTGCTACAATAACACGAGGAAGGTCATTTTGACATAAACAGGATGTGCTGCTCCTCTGTCTAACACCTGATTGTTTTTGTTTTATCTGTATCGTGAGGAATTCAAGTGCAGCTGTTTGTCTTACAGAAGAGAACAAACCTTCATAGTGCATAGTTTCCCCATTTCAGCGTCAGAATATTAAAATTTAAGTTTTCAAACTGCAAAAGAGTTTTTAAAACAAGGTAAGAAAAGTAATCTTCATATCACTATCCTGCAAGACGTGTTAAAGAAGTGTTGCATGGCTGAGTGCGACGCCTACACTTAAGTTTCTGTCTGCAAAGACTTATCTGGTCCCTGTTTTGACAGGGCTTAACGGAGGGAAGAGGTGAGCTACACAGGCAGTGTCAGTCAAAAAGCTGTTTGAGCAGTGCTTTTTTAACTACCCCTCTTACACGCCTGATGTCTTTTTATTTCTCATTTCTTTCTCTTTTATACCTGTGAGGCTGAGACTCGTTGGCCTGACAGAGAAGGAGTGTGCACGTCGTGAACAAGCTGACTCTTTTAGTTGCACAGTGAGAGTCTGCTCCAGTTTGAGATCCTTCCCACCCACTTGTTTTATTAATACACTTTTCAATAAAGGGATTATCTTTTCTGCCTTAAGAGTCATTATAGGTGACAGTTATTTCATTGATCACTGAATCCTGTATAATATAGCAGGCTGACCTTCACTGATAGGACAGGGGTTTGTTATTTAAAGCTCTGCCTGGACATAAACCATTGTACATTTCCATGTTACTGAACTTATTTAGTAGTCACTTTCACATTCTCATATGTCAGGAGGAATTTGGATTCATATTATCAAGGTTTCTCAGCTCCTAAAGTACTGAGTTAAGCTGCTTTCACACTTGGCTTGGTTTGGCAAAAGCAAACTTGAGCCCATATTATGTTTGTTTTGGTCCATATGTCCTTTAGGGTGTTTAACATGTCTCCACCATGAAGCACCTCTATGAACAAGACAAAAGGTCCACAGAATCTGGACTTCTCCCTCTCCCCCTTAATATGACAACAGCAGCTGCCTTAAACAACTCCTTCCCCGCCCACCCCCTGAAAGGATCTACCTGTGTGACGTCCTACCATTGATTTTCATCAGTTTAAGCCCATTGGCTGGCAATAGCAAGCCTGTTGCAGAGCATGGATGTTTGCATGAATTCAGAGTTGTTTACAATATGGAAAACTAAGTTAAAACTAAGTTCAACTGACCCTTTGCCAAGTCACAAAAAATGATCCTCTATCAGGTCCCACCCTCTTTAGTAACCATTACCAGGCTATGCAGAATCTTTTATTGCTGTTTTGTTCGCATTTTAAACAATTGATAATAACTTAACTTTGGACTAACTTTTAATCATATTTAATGACTTAAATTATTTTTGAAAATTTTCCCAAGTAAGAGAATAAAGACAAAACTGTAGTAGGGTGTATGAAGAAAACTCAGAATCTTTATCAATCAAAAAAAATAAACAAATAAATAAAAGAAAACTTTCGCTGATGAATTGCCCCAGTGGTGTTATCCAACAGTGCCCATTTACATTAACAAAAATGCTTTATTATTTCTGATAAATGTTCTTAGAACATCAAATATTTTCACTTTAAAAATGACTTCTCTTACCTTTTGAGTGTTAAGTATATTTTCTTTGTGATTTTTAGTGTTTAAGTAATAGATTTATGATAAGAATTTCACCACAATGCATTTAAACAGACTCTGCCTGCATAGAACTTGTTGAACTGGGCAGCCCAGCAACAGCTGCTTTGAGAAGAGGCTCTCTGATTCTGATTAGTTGGCCAGTGAACCAATCAGAAAGCCAACAAAGGGTTTTATGCCTGGCAGATCATGCTTTTGAGACTAAAACATGTTAAATAAATGATAAATCTTTCCTCAATCCCACTCAGTCAAAGGCACAACTAGTCCATGAGTGGTATAAATTTTTTAATGTACCAAACGTCATGAAAATAGTGGGTTTTTTTTTAGGAATTATATTGATTGGATGATTACAGTTAACAGATTAGATAATAAACATGTGCAAATTTTATTCACAGGTCAATACATTGTTAAATTTGGATAATTTAATAGACAAAATGTCACTGGATAAAGTGCTGTTTTGTGAGTAGAAAAGCGCTGACTGTTCTTACTAAGCCAAATGATCTGGATCACTAATAAGGGTCAGAATTCCCACCTCTAAGGCTCTCTCTAACTGAGAAGGGTCTGACTTTTGCCTTGTTCCTCTGTGGCTCACTTCCTTACTGCCATATGAAAAGTGGAACAATTGCTGTTTTCACCAAAAGGCAACTTTGCAAGGTCACGCCTGTTATCCCCTGATAAACAAACAGAGGAGTAAGACAGGGAGAAACACAACTCAGTGTGGCCCCTCGGCCCTGGTTCTGGTGGGGACAATGACAACAGAATTTGGCTGCCCCTGCTGATAAAGGCATACCAGCAGCATCCACCACGAGCAGTGGCATTAGTGGGAACACTGTACTTCTGTCACTCAAAGTAAGAGGAGAGCAGAGATAATTAGAGCAGCCACATTGCTGCGTGGGACGGCTCCAAGTCCAAGTCCAAACTCACTGCATTTCCAGAGTAATTACTGCAGGTAGGGTGATGGCTGCTCCATCAACTGATGGTTTTCAACAGTTTCACAGCCGCACTGCACAGCGGCGTTGGCAGAGGTGCTGTTAGTGATGAGCCCCCAGGGGAAAGGTCTGACCTCTAGACAGCTCTAATAATGTCCTGTCCTACTCTTGACTGCGAGGTGCAATGGCAGGCCAACTTCAGCCAGTCTTAATGACAAGCCGTATTGCTCAGGTCAGCCATTTTGTTATCAGAGCTGTCGGTGCTGATGTCAGGAGGAGTCAGGGGCTGTAGTGTTCAGTCACGCCTCTCGTCATTATCTTATCTAAGGCTGCCATGATTGAAATCGAATATATCACCTGGAATAAAGGCTGATTGTACCCAGCTGGTGCTGATGGAAAACAGGACAAAAGATTCAGTGGATCAGGAGTAAGAGGAATGGCAAAATCTAAGAAGGCAGAACCATTGTGTGAGATTATCATTGTTTTTTAATCTAGACATGAATCAGACAAACATAAATGCAAATTTAAAGACTGACAGTTTTTCATTAATGTCCATGGATTACTATCTGTAAAGCAGATGACAAAATTGTAAGGCTCAGCTCTCAGCTTAAAAAGCTGGTAAATTCAGTGCTGTGCCAGAGTGTGCTCACATTTTTGGTGAACAGTGAACCAAATTTTCCTTTTTTTTTTTTTTTTTAAAAACTTTGTTCTCTATCTGTGTCTCTGCAAGCTGCTATATGGATCCTGTTACTTTAGTCAAGATGCTCCTGGCCTAAACTCTTGTGTGGAAGATTTCCTGTGTTTGTTTTACAGTCATAGCACCATCATTTACACTCTATGACTGGACTATTCATGTTTTTAACACAAGGTGTTTATTCTGAAACTTCTTCCACAACAGTTATTTAGTGAATGAATGTTTCAATCACGATCTCAAAACTTGATTAGGAAAAAGCAGTACCAGTGGCTATTTGTACAAAATTTAATTATTATAAATCAATAGGTTATACATGAGTTCATCAAGCTGTGATTTCCCTTTTGGTTTTTTGCTTCCCTCACTGACTTGTTCCTGCATACAGTTAACTGTGTGCTAACCTTGCAGTGCAGCTGGATCCACCTGATTCAATGTTTGTAATTAGGCAGAGTCATCTTGAGTCCAATGCTAACACAGATTACTCTGACACACTAATACACTACCCCATGGCTTTTCTTAAAGAATACTCAATATTTTCCAAATAGTAAAAATGACTTGAAAAGGAGGCACTTATTAATTGCTAATGATTGTGGTTCCCTCACCTTGACACGTGTTCAGTTCTTTGCTGGTTCTCGATGCAACATTACTTTATTTCTCTCCTTCAACCATACGTTCTTCTCATAATAACCTTTTCTAGGCCTTTTTATGTCTGGCAGCTTTATAATCATAAATCTGCTGATCAGGACACATAGGCTGTGCCGTGTCTCAAAATAGTGCCTAATCAAAGCGGCGGTGTGATGGAAAATTAAGTGGATATAAACAAACTGTTTTGTAGCATGTGATGACCCCACGCTGCTTATGTGGCTTTTTTTTTATCCCTCGTTAAGTTATGTGAAATGTTTGGTACCATGTACAGCAATGTATAAAATTAGTGCCTGTCCCAAGATTTTCTGAATGGAAAGAGATCTGAGCTGTGACACTAGGGCACATGTTCAGGCTCATGCCACGTACCTCACACAACTCCATTCCAAAAAACCTGAACAATCCCTTAAAGCCCAGACTTTACATCATGAAGGGAAGTGACACAGTTAAAAGAGGGGAAAATTTCTCTGAGCTGGAGACTGACACCATCACAAGAGAATTACCCTGGATTTCCACATAGAGTGAACGCGCTGTGCACCAAAGTGCCATGGTTTTGTTCAGACCGAAAGGCTGGCAACATCGCCCACTGGCCGCTCAAGCTCTTGTGTGAATTGTGATTTTACATGATAACCAAACACGTTATAAACTGAGAAAAGAAATAAACAACACATCACTTATCTTCTCTAAGGTCGCTTTGCTGGTCCCAACCATACAGCTCCGTGATTTGTATTACTTCTATCTGCCTGTATCCTTGTAGAAAGGATGTGTGGTGTTATATATAATGCTATATTTCTCCACCTCCACAATCAATTTTTCTTCGTCCATGTTGTCGTGTTGCCTCTGGGACCCTCTGACTGACTGTTGACCTGATGCTCTTGCCTCTGGTTGTGATGTTTAGACCACCTATTGAGAAAATTTATGTTTGGGAGTCCGTGCATTGTGTTTCATTTTGAAAGTACCGGATATGATACACATTGGACTTCCTTTTCGGGAATTTTTTTAACAACTGGAAATTTACAAGGTTTGGCAGTGGTCATGCTGAAAATGGACCTGCAGTGTACCTCGAGCGACGTAGCGGACTCGTGCTTCAGGCACGTGCCGTGCCAGACTGGAGCCCCGGCTGTGGAAATGCTCTGATAGACTACACAGGGAGTGAAGTGCTCCACAGTACGATTTGCCGGTGGTTCCCGGCATGTTTGCTCTATGTGGAATTTGGGGGTAAAACAAGACTGAAATATTTTTGTTTGGCAGCCTTAAAAGTGACATTCAGTAAGTCTGAGATGTCACACAAAAGAGACTGGAAATTTGTTTCAGTTTGGGAAAAAATATTTTTGGTTGAGAAAGTAATACTTTCCTCTGCCCAATAAAATCTGTCATGTATAGAAAGTTAAGAAGTTTTTTTCTCAAGAGTTATAACTGAGGCATAATTGATTATGAAACAGTTAACAACTTAAGGAACCAAACTGCAAAGAAGAAGACGGAGCTTATATCAGGGGATTAGAGTTTATGAGCTGAGAGGATTTAGGCACTCTGAATGCTTTTTGGAGCTGTTTGGAGAATTAATCAGTGAGCAGACAGAAACATCAGACTGCAGTGTTTTAAACAAGTCATTGATAAACTTAGTTACATTATAACAGAATCTGATTCAAGTTTTCCCCGTCCCCCTCTGTGAATGTGTATCAGCACCCACTCTCTCTCTCTCTCTCTCACTTCACCATCGCTCACCCCTCTCCATACACAGTGTGGACCAGGCTACTGTGTTTTATATTTATATTTAAAGGGTTTGCTTCCTCACTGTGACACGTGAATTAAAAGAAAACAGTGGTGAAATATTTTATAAAGAAATCATGAGTAGTGCAGGTTTTAGCCTGTAAATTATTTTAGATTATTTATTCCACTAAGTCGAGCAGAGCATCACTCAACTAATTTACTTTCCTCTAAGTTTCTTGTAAAATTACCACCTTTTTAGTTTTGAATACATTTTAATAGTATCCCTGACAGAGATTTTACTGATAAGAGATTTTTTTTTCTAAAGCAGCCACTATTCCTTTTGAAAATAGATTATTAAAGAAAACATCCATTTGTTTGATAAAAAATTAAGGAAAAAAACCTTGAAGCATGCACTGTTGTCTAAAAAGTCACAGCAAGTATGGTGTTTTTTTTCTCTCCAAGACAGATTTTCTGCCCTGCAGTGTGATTCCATACTGTATACAATCTTGTGCATATAGAAACTCAGAGCTGGCATGAGATTTAATCATATTCTGCACTTGTTCTCAGATTGATAAATGATCATTTGTGCATGGAAATGACTTGACACTAGTTTTAGGTCAAGTCAAGCCATTTAATAGGTTTGATGGAGCCGTCCTGTCGAGGTCTCTAGGCCAACTAACAGTGGTGATTGGCTTTAAAAGTGATTTATTGATTAGACATTTTTAAGTTCAATAGGACATACAGACGTAGTAGCATCAATTTAAGTCTGTTTCATAGCCAGTTAAATGTCCTTTATGTTGTTTAGGTCGCTTTGTTTAGGTCGCTTTCAGATCTAACATGTTTGGTCCAGACCAAATCTGATTTGCTTTTTGGGAAGGTTAATCTCATTTGGGGTGGAAGCTCACCCTAACTCTGTTGTGGACCAAAGAACAAAACTCTAGTCCAGGGAAAACAGGGGGTCTTGGTTCACCATACTTTGGATTTTGGTGAGTGTAAAAGCCATTGGAATCAAACAAGAGCCAAACAGGAGAGTGAACCAAAAGCAGGGCATTGTGGCTTGAATCTAGCATCACCAGCCTCCTCTCCTCTTTAAAGGTTAACGTCTACAAATCTGTACAGTATATGTTTACATATCACTCTGACTAATATGCAAGCGTTACCTGACTGAGCCTGTATATTGCCATTCCTTTATTTTGTAACTCAAAATACTGTCAAGCTGCTTTAAGATAAAACATTTTATAATCTGGAGCAGGTTGTGTTTAAATTGAGGCAGGGATGCCATATTTTTGTAGGGCCAGTTCGGAAGTTAGCATCTTGCTGATTCCCTCAACAGCAAGCCCACTAAAAGCCTATGGGATTTGTCTCTGTTTTGGATAATCGCTGATAGTAAGCTCTGTAGTGAACAAAAAGTTATGAAACTTAGGTTTTCTGCTCTTTTTAAAAATGTTACAAACAAACCTATATCACACTATGTTTTAAGCTTAAACATAATCAGAGAGACTGAAAAGCTATTAGTACCCCATTATGGAAATATAACATGGTAGTTTAACGTAGAAGCAACTATAGCATTTCCAATGTATAACATCTTATTGTAACCTCCTGTTTAATAGTTTACTCATAATCAAATTGGTCCTCAATGCTGTGGCAATAACGTATGAATTGCTTATTATTAAAAATAATCAGAAATGCTTGCTGTCGGGTCCCTGGCCATTTTTGCTCCTTGTTAGGAGTCAGTTAGCAACCGTCATTTAAAACCCACAACAACAACAGTTTAAGATTCAAAAGCAGGCAACATCAGATGCATTTTTTATTATTTCCCAACAAACATTAAAAATCTCAGGTGTGTGTGTTCACCACAAACCGTACTGAAGACACTTACCTGAAACTATGATTCCATTTACTCTGAAGGGTTGGGGACCAGAAAGTGCTAAATGCTAACTCACTTCTGCATTATTTGACTCATTCCTGCACCACTCTATTACAAGTTTATGGCACAACAGCAGGGTGGATGGCAGGCACAAAGATCACACTTACAGCACCAACTAGAGATAGGGGGCTATATTACACCACAGTTGACAGGCTTTGGTCTGACTGTGAAAGAAAACCATACCAAGTGAAAACTGAAACAGTGTTGCAACTTTGTCCTGAACTGAGTCCACCAAACTTTATATGCGATAGTGACCTTAATCTCATTCTTACTAATCCAAAAAAAAGCTGACTAGACATTAAAATACTCCTTCACCTTCTCTGCTCAGTGTGATGACTCTCTCGTTGACAAGTCTAATAGATTCATTTTTTTTCTTGAACACAAGAGCAGATCACAGCAGCACAGACCAGTCTGTGACTGACAGACACATGCAGCGTTGTACCTCTGACTCGTTGCCATGATGGGGACCCTCCACCCTTTGATCTGGCTCAGCTCCGTGTCAGACACCTCGATCTGAAGGGGGAGTCGGGGGATCCACACGTTGAGCTCCAGCTGAGCGCTTAGGTATCCATAGGTGAAGTTCACCATCATCCTCAGCTTTCCCTTCATCTCTTTGCCGTTCACGAAAACGTAGTCGCATCTGTCTGACACCTGCAAGAGAATAAAGACAGGGAGGGGGGATTAATGGGGGCAGAATTAAAATTAAGCTCTTCTGACGGCTGCACTGGATGAATTACAGACTGCAGGGTACACCATAGGCTGGGCCCTCCAACTTGATTGTAAGGCTTTACGCTCTGCACTGATACAGTACTGCTACTACTTTGAACAAGATGAAAGGTCCTCTTTCTGAGAAAAGCAGGGAGGATGGGGAGGGAAGCAAGGACATGTTTGAACCTGAAGGAAAACAGGTCGCTCTCCACTCCTCTCTTATTTTCAAGCCTGCAGCCAAAAGCAACACAAACAGATGGAGCAAAGTAAGAGGAGAATGTATATCTCTTGATGAAATGACCAAACTCAGCACCATCTGTTTCATAAATTGCTTTACAAATGCACTGGGCCAATTTTGTTGCTGTATCTAAAGACAGCGTCCTTGTTGCTTTGGCTCCCTCTCTTTGAAGCCTCCCCTATGTTTCTGTCTTTACTCACACCAGCACTTGATTCCTGTCCAGGATCCTCTTTTCTATCTTTAAAAGCCTTATGTTATATTCGTGGAAGCATCACAAAAACACACCATACTTAAATGCATGAAGAGCCAAAGAAGATCCCTGAAGGATATCCAACATTCACACACACACACTCACACTGATAGAGGTGTTTAATCAGTGTGTCTTAAACAGAGATACTCATTTTTTGGGCACTTTGTCAATCCTATTGATCCCATCATATAGCAGCAGGGACTAGCATAGCAGGAACCAGATGGAATAAGATGGGCTGGGGAAATATCTTTTTTTCTACTTCCAAGTTATTTCTCCACAGCGAGATAAAACCATAAACAACCATTCATCACGAGGCCGCGGCAGGATATCCTCTGTGAGTATGAGGAGAAATCTTTTTGTATGACAGATTCTGTGGCTTGGTGGGAGCTCCTTCCATTTCACATCACGTCCAGAGTGAAGCCAGCAGCGGACTTTCTGTGGAAACTAAATATGGATGGTTTGTAAAAGCTGATATTCAGGAGATTTGCTGCATTGATTTTATACTCTGTGTATTTGTTGAATCTGTGCCAGAACTTGTCATATTCTTGTAGAAATGGTGTGTTGCAGCATGCAATTGTTGTATATCTGCTTCATCTCAACAGATTTGATATCCTCCTCTACATATGTGAAAATGTCTTTGCAGACCAACTGCATAAGGCTGATAACACTGTTGGCAATTTTTTAATGATTACATATTTTTACCCTTATGGACAATTAAAATTAAGCAACACACAACACACTGAGTCCTGAAAGTGGTCATACCAGAAAAGAACCACATTATCCTCTAATAGATAGTCAGATTGCAAGTTGTCCCATTATTATAACCAGGGTCATGGTCCACCCAAGCAAATAACGGCCATGGTATCATCAAAAGTTAATATGATAATTTCTTTAAGTTTTCATCTTTAAGGCTTTTCAATGACCGTCTTTTTTAAAAGGTACAGCGCTCCTTGTCCTTATAGTTGTTGATGCCACTCTTTCACTCTGTGAGTTAACGCAGAAATACATGTAGCAGTGAGCAAAGCTACTGCGTTTTTTGTTTTTTTTTTCCCAGAAAGGATTGCCTTAAAGGTTTTAGAGGAAAATTTTATATAATTTGAAAAATAAAGGAAATGCAAAACTAAGGGCCAGAGCTGCTAAAGGTCTGCGTATATAAAAACATGTGCAAAGTTCATTGAGCGCACAAAGCTAATCTACTTACCGGGTGCACTGAGAATTGCGTCTGTTAAATGATCAAAATAGCACGCGGAATCCATTTAGCGTGTTTGCCTTCATGAATATGCAGAATACACGCAGATTATCCGAACACCGAAATTCTGGGAGGAGGAGAAGCAAATGTAATCATTTAGCACCCCCAATGTGATTTATCAAATCCAAAACTGATTGTGGTTGGTGATTTGTGCTACGCACAGATGGCTGATGATGGAGAGAGAGAACCTTCTATGTGAGTGTCAACATATTTGGACTTTTATAAACAGCATTAACCAAATATTTTCTGTTATTGACCAATTTTTTTGGATGAATGAAGAAAAGATTTGGAGGCTGTCTGTCATTATGATGTACTAGAACAAGAGGGATGATACAGTGTGCCATCATACTCAAGCAGCAAAGTAAACCCTCTCTGTTTTGCACTCTTAATACATCATGGTGTAGGTTAACCTATGTAAAAAAGATCCCCTTCATAGCCAGAATCACTCCGTTTGTCACTGAGAGCTAAATGTGTCACACTTTCCACGCACTAACAGTGGGTTTAGGAGCTGTGAATGCTTCAGGTCAGTCACAGGGCGCTGGAGCTGCCTGTGGGGCTGATTTTTCTCCCACAGCAGTATGTGCTTGCAATCTCAGAAAATCATTTATACAGTCTTAGGTTAGAAGTGTATTTTGCCTAATTATCTTATTTTTTCAGCGAAGATAAATTGATTTGGTGGATTTTCAGTTTTAAAATACATTTTCCTAACTTAACACGAACATTTACAGACTGGACATGATTTCATATGTTGTATGATATTGGGTTTTGTTTTATGAACAGTTTGGTTGGGATAACACTCACGTTTCAAAAAAGATGACCAAACAGTGCTGAAAGATGTTATGTTTTGAAATTTTAAGCACTGAATCACAACCGACTGCACTGCTTGTGCAGTGGCAGATTGGTCTAAAGGACACTTTAAATATCAGAAAAACCACACCCAAGGTCGAATGCAATCTTACATTTACATGGATTGTCCTGCTAGAGATACTGACATACTCCACGGTCAGTACGGAAAAAGGATGTTAAAGATAAATGCTCAGTCTGTGTGCTTAACGGTTCATGGTATGTCTACAACCCCATTGCACATTGGCTAAATCCTTCCTCTCAATTTGCTGCTCACTCCACCTTTCAGAAAAAGTGTGCCTGAACATGATGTTAGAAAAATTACACTAATGATATGTTTCAGGGATATGCCAACTCCTGTAAAGAGTCTATAATCTGCTGTTCTGAGTTTATTTACCATTTAAAGAATGTTATATGTCTGATCCATGTGAAAGAGTACTTCTATCCACTAGACAAAACTCCTCATCTAAACTTCTTTCTTTCTTTACAGGGATTCTGCACTGATACACTGATTCTTTGGCAGTTTAAGACCATGGATCATGTAGGCAAGCAGGGGGTAAAGCATGGACTCTAAAAATGAATGCAGAGTCGGAAAAAAAAACTCCCCTAAAATAAGATACCGTAGGAAATTGTATTAAATAAAAATTAAAATAAAAATAAATAAAAGGAGTATGGCATTGACCTACTCGTTTTTGTAAAGTGTCTTTGGATACATTTGCAAAGATTTGGCACTATGCAGATAAAGATTTATTTATTTATTTATTTAAAAACATGGTGTTGAGCAGCGCTTAACTCACCAATCACCACAGAGCAGAACAGACTGAACCTAAACAGAAAAAGGCCCTTGTGGCCCTTTTCCATTAGCCCTACTCTACTCGGCTCGGATGTTCCCGATTACCCGGCTCTACTCTACTCGCATTGTGCTGCTTTTCCACCAGCCCAGTTCCCTACCCAGCGGGGGCGGGGTCGCCATGAAACAGCTGGGCGACACTGCGTCCATGTCATTTTGAGCGCGACACAACAACCAAAACAATGGAGGACTTGGAGGCAATAGTATACTTGATGCTCGGTCTGTGGCTTTTTGTTACAAACCGAATGAAAGAGGAAAGCAGAAGAAGGCTGCAGGCGGCGAGAAGAAATACCCTTGAGAAGTACAGGAGAGTTTTGGAAGCTATACAACAGTTTGAAGCCGAGGACAAGAGCAATCGGGCTGCAAAGAAAAGATGTATGAGGGTAAGCTAATGGAAGCTACCGCTAGCTTGTTAGCTAGCTCGTAATGATAAAGTCCTGTGTTTAACATTGTGATGGCACCAAGTTATTGCCATAAAGTAACAAAGCGTATGTACTGCAGTCCTGTTTTGGACGTCGTGCTCGTGACTCATTGGTGACGACATTCTCTGACCAATCTGTAGCCGGCAGTCGGTCGACGTCACCTTTTGGTATCGACTCAGCTCGCTTAGAACCAAAGCAGAGTAGGTACTAAAAACTGGTTTGTTTTAGGAGGTACCGTGCCGGTGGAAACGCAACGCAAACCGAGAAGAGCTGAGTAGAGTAGAGTAGAGTAGGGCCAAGGCGGGCTGGTGGAAAAGGGCCATTAAAGTGGCAGGAGCTCAATCAGAGTGTCTCAGGCAGAGGGAGAACACAGTTGGAGCAGGGGAACTCTGTGAGATTTAACATTAGAGTCGCTAACATGGTCTACCATTGACTGAAATTGAACACATGAACAAGTTAAGGAAAAATATAGGCTCTTGAAGGAGTGACAATCCTTAGGCCAAGTGTTTGTCCAGCCTACAGCCAGCTTCAATAGATGAAACATGTCTAGGCATGTCTGTGTAGCCACAGCAAATATTAAAGCATCTGACTGCGGGTTATGGCAGTTGGTAACACAGCTGAAAGGGGGTGGCCTCGGGGCATAGGGTTTGCACCCTTGTGCTCCTAAACTTCATTGCACGTAAACCTCTATGAATGAACTAGGGTTAACACTGCTTTTAAGAAAATACATCATGTTTTAGGGGACTAATATACTGTATATTTGTTGAAAAGGTGCAAAATGATAAACCCTTAACTTTTTGTAGTTTTACTGCATCAATTATTTTCACCCGCTTCTATCCTTTTTATAAATAAGGGGGAAAAAGTGAGTATTATAGTATATTACATGGCTCTTTTTGCAACTATGACAATATTGTAAGTATGGATCTTCAGCTCATAAGTAGCTTTCTAGAACAGGGGTCCCCTGTTTGTCACTGGAGGAGAGAGTTCAGATTGTCTGCAACAACCTGATGTGCACATTAACAAATCAGAGATCAAAAGTATAAAAATAACTGTAGAGGTTCATGAATAAAAACCTTTGTCATTTCACTAAAATCAGACATCTCATTCAGTCTGACAGGACGACCTACAGTGAAGGACAACAGCCAGCTGCAGTGTATCATCCACTCTGCAGAGCGGGTGATTTTCTGCAATTTACCATCTCTCCAAAACCTGTACCCCTCCATGACCCAGGAGCACACAGGTAAAATTGAAGTCAACAGCTACAACCCTGGACAAGGACTTTTGAGCACACCCCCCATACACACACACACACACACACACCCACACACACCCACCCACCTACACGCACACACACAGACATGGCAAGAGGATTTATTTCATTTACTGCAACATTGTAAAGTTACAGGGACAGTGCACATTCATAACATATCATTTCATTGATATGGCAGTTTAACTTTCATGACTAATTTTCAACTGTGGTCCCTGGGCAGGTAAGTCACAAAACAATGGACAAACAGGTACATTAAAACAGATACACAGTTGACACCTAACATTTAACACCTAAAACAAGAGAGCAGTAAGAAAAAACAGACTAAAACAGCAAAGAAAAGTTATACACCCAGAGGCATATAAAACACTTCAAAATATCTGGGCCTGTGATATATACCATATAAAAAAAATAAAAGCCTGTTATCCTTTAGTGGGGATTTATTGAGGATTTCCAGTTTTGGAAATGCAGTGATGACCTTAAGTCCCGTCTCAACATGGCCTCTCTGTCTGTAGATGGAGCTAAAATTTGGTTGAGTTGACTTGCAGTATGGCAGCGTCCATTAAATCACCTCAACAGCGTTCCAAAGGCTCCTATGATATTCATATAGGAGGGTCAGGGAAAGTGGGGGACACAGAAAGGAATTTTTTTTGTTTAGGTCAAAAATTCTGCCCTGCATTTTGTGCAGTAAGCCTTTAAAAAAAATGAATACAATCTTTGAACATATTTTCTGAAACAGCGGCCAGACCATCATTACTTTGTTCGTTTTTCTTTGCTCTTTTCTTCCAGAAGTTGTTTGACATGAATGGACCAACAGTCCTGGGAAAGGACTTTTCCTTACCCTTTACCAACAAGTCCACTGATGATGTCCCAAGAATGATTGAAAACATTTGCCTCTTCAAGGCAGTCCCCTCTTTGAAGGAAGGCTGCTCCATTTGGAGAACACTTGAAAGTGAAGCTATGCTAATCGCTTCATGCAAAAAGTGAACTAACCCGGTCCTGATAAAATTTACAGTGACTCTCAGTGAGGTTATCCTTTAATATTTAATTTATCTGCTGATTCATTGCAGAGGGTTTGTCACTCAATGCACTCAATGACAGGCATCGCTGTCTTTCCTTAATGGGCTGAGTCAGGGACCAGATGGTCATAAGAGACACTCCTGTGACCTCCCCCCATTTTAATTCATCCATCTTAATTTTCACAACAAGCTCACAGAGTTCAGCAAGCCCTCTCAGCTTCTTTATTCTAATGAATACACAGTGCCATGGATAACTTGCTAATTCTACGGCCGATGAATAAGCCATGTGCACAGACTGTACAGCTTTGATAACTTGGCATTTTCCAAGCCCTCATTCCTCTCTCCAGCGTCACCCTCTATTCTGAACAAGTTCACTCTCTGCTTCAAAACACAAACACTGAGACAGCCAAAATGAAGATCTCAAGGATCAAACCGCCAGTACTGCCAACAAAGTCTCCTCTGCAACACTGGTTCCTGACCCAATGCTGGGGGGTGCTGGATCTGGAAAGAGGAAGGAGCTTTGTCTGCTTTGTCTGCTTTTGAGTCAAAATTAGATTTTTCTCTCATTTCTGTGGATATATTAGTTTAAAAATAATTTTCATATCAAACAAAAACATTGAGTAATTTAGACTCCCACAACAGTAATTCAGGTTATTATGAAATTATTTATTCAACCATTAATCACAGCTACAGAGCTACACCCTGAATTGGTCACCTGCCAATCACAAGGCAGAGACGGACAACCATTAACAATCACAGCCTTAAGTAAGGGCAATTTAGAGTCACCAAATAACCTAATGAGGATGTTTTTGGTGGTAGTGCTCTGAGAAAAAGCTATTCAAGCACAGGTTAAACAAGCAAACTCCAGACAGAAAGACCGCGGCCGACAGGGGGAGTCAATACCAGCAACCTTCACGCTGTGGGGCACGCCGACTAACCTGCTGGTCCCCCTTATTATGAGATCATTTAAAGAAAAAAAAAATGTATTTATGACAGACCAACTATGGGTCACACCAGCTGTGTCAGCTCAGAAGTAGCCTAGTTTGAATATAAGTTCTTAATGATGACAAGGTTTACACCCTTATAAGGTGTGAGGTGTTGAATCACCTGAGATAGTTCCAAAATAGGCACAAGTTCTATCTTCAATTTTACACCTGTTGGTGTAGAGTCTTCTGTAAAAAACAGGAGCAAGATTTTAAGTAGATAACTTAAGAGGATCTTAGAGGTTGTTTGGTCTTGGCAGTGTGTTCTGTAAGATAGAAGGCATCTCTCAGACTTATATAATGACCTCCTTGCTCTCATTTTTGTTTTCCATCAACAGAGAAAATTTCAGCCATTTACCAAAACAGATAGTTACTTTTTTTTTATATTGGCAATTTTACTGCATGTTGTCACTATGTTTATACTCCATCTGTCGATTAAGGCTGTAAGTTAACTCCTTATCATATATTTAACTGATTGGAAAAAAATAAGTTAAAACATTATACACTGCCGAGCCAAAAAAAAAGTCGTCACCTGGATTTAACTAAGCAAATAGGTACGAGCCTCCTATTGGATAATCCAATAATTATTGGATAATTGTCTTTCAGCTGGCAACAAGTTATTAAACCCCAGCTGATGCAATGAGTAGCTTATCATTTCTTAAACAACCATGTCGAAAGACACATCCTGTGTTCATGGAAAAGATGTTAGTCTGTTTCAGAAGGGTCAAATCACTGGCATGCATCAAGAAGAGAAAACATCTAAGGAGATTGCAGAAACTGCTAAATTGGATTAAGAACAGTCCTGGAGGAAGGTCATGTGGTCTAATGGGTCCAGATTTACCCTGTTCCAGAGTGATGGGCACATCAGGGTAAGAAGAGAGGCAGGTGAAGTTATGCACCCATCATGCCTTGTGCCTACTGTACAAGCCTGTGGGGGCAGTGCTATGATCTGAGGTTGCTGCAGTTGGTCAGGTCTAGGTTCAGCAACATTATGTGCCCAAAGAATGAGGTCAGCTGACTACCTGAATGTACTGAATGACCAGGTTATTCCATCAATGGATTTTTTCTTCCCTATTCCAAGATGACAATGCCAGGATTCATCGGGCTCAAATTGTGAAAGAGTGGTTCAGGGAGCATGAGACATTTTCACACATGGATTGGCCACCACAGAGTCCAGACCATAACCCCATTGAGAATCTTTGGGATGTGCTGGAGAAGGCTTTGCATAGTGGTCAGACTCTCCCATTATCAATACAAGCTCCGAAGAAAAAATTAATGCAACACTGGATGGAAATAAATCTTGTGACATTGCAGAAGCTTACTGAAACAATGCCACGACGAATGCATGCTGTAATAAAAAGCTAAAGTTGGTCCAACAAAATATTAGAGTGTGTGACCTTTTTTTGTGGTGGCGACTTTTTTTTTGGCCAGGCAGTGTATATCTGCAACAACATTTTGCTTTGTTTGAATGTTACACTCATTATTGTGAGCCTTACTTCTCCATGGAGCAACCCCTTAAAGTTGCACAGGTTAGAGAACTAGTTTCAACGTAGAGATTCATGTGGACTTTACACCTGTGGGGTTACATGAGGTCCATGGTACTAGTAAATATGATTGCCAATAAAGGAACTTGTTAGGTTTGTCACTGTGGAGAGATATCTGGGGCCAGACAGTAGCCGGTACATGTGAGTACATGGTGCCACCGAAATTCTAATAATCAACCCACTTATAGGGTAAAAATGATCAAAAACTATGTTGGCTTGACATTACAATACAGTGAAGTGCATCAGGCTGCAAAACTCTTGAAAGGAATGACTTAGAAAAACCAGACAAAAAAACCTGAAAAAGAAAACCATGACTGGCAACAGATGAGTCATCAACCTTCAATGAAGCACTTCAACAGGTTATTTTACAAGTGGACACATGCTGAACACTGTGATGTTTAATACGTTATTACACTCAATAAAAAGCAAAGGCTTGTGCACTTTGATATTCAAGGCTACAACCAAATAGCAAGTTTCTGCTTCCGAACATCCCTGCAAGGACGATGCTGCTCTGCTGGCTATGTTCTGTCATGGAGTAGATTGGGCTTCGTCGGGTACCCGGTGTGTGAGTGTGTTTGAACTGATAAAGATGTCAGAGGAGTCCCTGCTCCTTATCAGCCCTCATTGTGCAGCTCTTTCTCTCTCACTGCACTCAGTCGGCAGATAGTAAAGTGCCTTTGACAGCCCCTTCATCTCTGACTTTTCTGTCCACATGGGCATTAGGTTTCAGGCAAGATAACACCTGACTGTGCTCCATATCTACCAACGATATGACTGATCAATAATATGGATGCAGCTGACAAATATGTTTATCCTGGCTGTCTTATTTTTCCCTGCATATTAACAAAAAAGCTGCAGGAAGTTGGTTTATCCACATTTGTTGAGGGAATAGTGTTTGTAGGGTTTATTAAAATGCAGCTCTGGGACAGTTTGTCCCATGACGGGGAAATTAACTGCCTGTTTGCATTTCTCTGATCTGGTCCCAAATAATCTGAGTAGAGCAATTATGAAAACATGTCAGCCGACATCCAGACATCTCAGCACATTACAATGACAGGCTCGCACCTTCCTGCTGCACCGTGTTGTTCACCAAAGTATCTTCAAATCAATACTTTAACATACAAAGACACCCTTGATTAATCAGCAGCCCCTTTAACCCCTCAACCGCCCTGCTTGTAGGATGTGTGCTGTGTCAGACAGAGGGTGGGACTGTCTCTGTGAATTACACCCTCCCCCGTCATTTTGATTCACAAAGTATCATAAATGTCCAGGAGGATCCACCGCCACATTAATCAGAAACATTAGGCAGCTAAGGGGAGAATACTTACTGAGGACATTAGGGCTGTCTCTGGATGGAGCCCAGGAAATTAACAACTCAGCAGACAGATACAATCCACAGACAATATGAGCGATGGGGAGTGGGGAACATGAAGGTGGGATGAGCATGTTTAATGCTTGTACGCAGAGTTGGCCTGACAGGAGCAATTAAGCCCCTCAGACTCCTCTGCATAAGCTGCAACACCCACTTTAACGCAGGATGAAAAGCTGTAAATATTCTCATAGTCCCACTTGGTAGAATCAGAGTGGTTGAGAGAGCCCCCTCACAACATGACCTACAGTTAACGCAGTTCATGTTAACATGGAGATAGAAGACTGGCTTCAGAAACTCTGAAATACAAAATGCAACTGAGGAGTGTATTTGTACCGCTGAGTTTGAGGTCAGAGTAAACTTCATTTTAGTTAACCAAGTGAAAGATTTTTTTCATGACAAAAGGGTCAAGGGTAGATTCTGAAACAAGTACTTGTGCCAAAAATGGAATTATTAATTGCCAAGATAGTGTCAGGCACTTTATGATAATACAACCAAGCAGAAATAAGCCACAATTATATTTTGATTAATACCACACTTTTAAAAACTAGAATAAATTTCTGGTTGTTTTGTGCCTCAGGAAGGTATACACTTGCCAGAAAGTAAAAGTACAATAGCGGGTTTAGAAAAAGGTGGTGGAGACCATATGACATTACTTTTGACCTTGTTCCTCCAAAATATCAAAAATGTTTCTTTAAGATGGAATGGACAGATGCTGAAGTTTGACAGAAACCCTAAAAGAATTCTCAAGATATAAAGTGTACATGCACGGTATGATCCATTTGATCCATAAATGTTTGACCCTGTCCCTCCAAAATTTGACCATTTTGCCCTTGTGTCAAAGTGGACAATGATGCAAAGTATGAGAAAAAATGCTGAAAGGCATTTCTGAGATATTGTACTTATAATGACAAGTTGACTATAGAGGTTGACCCTGAGCTTGACCTATGATCTCCAAAATGAAAACAGTTTAAGCCATAGTAGACATATGCTCAAAGTCAAGTTCTGTTGAGATACTGTAAATGCTAAATGGACTTGAGCTTGAATCGCACTTTTCTAGTCTTTCTAACCACTTACAGTGCTTTTAAAACACGCGCCACATCTATCCATTCACAGCCATTTACTCTCACACTCTGTTTCTGAGTTTCTATTCAAGTTGTCACATTTGTCTCATCCACAGCCTTTCCTACCCATTTGCACACCACTGATATAGCAGTGGGGACAACTTGGGGTTAAGTGTCATTCCCAAGGACACAGTGACATGTGACAGCGGAGCTGGGCTCAGTCTCGACCTTCTGATTGATGGTAACGTGTACTACCAGATTAAGCCACGACCAATAAAGTTGCCAGCAGAATAAATGTTAACAGTACATATTACGTCCATCCATTCATCCATCAATTATCTATACCGCTTATCCCTTTCAGGGTCTTGGGGTCTCAGATTCCACACACTGACCGACACAGAGACTAAGCCAGCAGCCCTCATACTGTGAGGCTCATGCACTACCTGCTGTGTCCAGTGTCTGGACTCATGACGCTGACCTTTGACCCATGACCTCCAAAGTGTTAACAGTTGATTGTTATGAAAAAGAAAAAAATTTTGCAAAGTTTGATGGAAATTCATGTATGGTTCGATTCGTGGTTACTGGGAAAATCAAGTAAAGTAAATAGATTAAATTTATTTGAGGCTGTCTACTTGAGATAAGCCATGCCTCATGTAAAGGTATTTATTATGGAGGTATTATCAATAATAAATAACAATGGAACCAGAACCAGAGGTTATCCTAAATATAAACATGAAACATCTGTTCATCCTTGAGTCAGGGTGCACATTTGAAACAGGTAAGATGATTATTTTGAGAGATATTCAAAGTGGATTAGTGCTCGTTTATCACAGCAAGAGGGTTGCTGGTTTGACTCCTCATGTTAGTCAGGGTCTGTCTGTGTGGAGTTTCCATGTTATCCCCATGCATGCATGTGTTTTCTCTGGGTACTCCAGTTTCATCCCAGAGACCAAAAACATCCTTGTTAGGTCAACTGGTGACTCCAAATTGCCCTGAGGTGTGAGTGTGTGCATAACTCGTCTGTCTCTAACTGTCGGCCCTGTGATAAGCTGGTGACTTGTCCAGGGGGTGCTCTGGCTCTCACCGATGTGAGTTGGGATAGGGTCCAGCCTCCTGTAATCCGGAAAAGGTTACAGTGTATAGATAGCTGATGGATGGAATCATCTCTGATTAAAACACACACACACATTTATGTGCAGTGCACACTCAAGGTTGATCTGGTGCAACCAATATAGATCAATTTTTCGCTACAGTGGTGAGTAAAGAAATGTAGAGCATAACAGTAATATATGACAGAAAACAGCTCAGACTGAGTTTTGTCTTCAGCATGTCCCCTATGCTTTTATGCAAAGCCTGGAAAACACAGGCGTTTCTCAATACTGCCACTACAACTATTATGCCGTATGCAGCACATACTGCAGACTTCATACTGTATTTAGTAGTACTGTGTAGTATGACTGCCAAACAACTGTTATTTTGTAGTATGCAATACTTGGCCAAGCTGATTCTTCTTCTCCTTTTAGTCTTCTGGTTGGGGTGATAATTATTTAAAGCTCATTATTGGGCTAAAGTTTGGATCAGAGCACATTTCAGATAGTCACTCAGGCCATGGGGGAGAGGGGAGAAGTCCTAATGTTAAGGACTTGGGATGCTAACTACACTAAAAGGCATAAAAAGCACAACATGAGTACAGAGTACAATTGCACATATGCTATTTTTGGTTATCCTCACACACCAGATGAACTGTTTAATATGTTTCACTGGTCCTTGAGAGCAACAGCTCATAGGAAATGTTTGGGAAGGGCAGAATCTTCAGTAGCATATTCAGCAGGTGATTTGACAATCATTCCCTTATTCACATTCATTATTGGTCAGTCAGATAATGTAGTAGGTGGGGGCTACAAAACATAAGCCACTTCCTAGACCAAACACCTGCCAAAACAAGTTGGAAGTGGGGCAAAACTATTCTTTCTATTGAGAAATTCTTTCAGTGTTGTTTAGTTGTTTTTCAATCAATAAAGAAATGTGGTCCAGATCTTTCAAAATGGCCACTCAAGTTGTTAGCATCTATGCTAATCTCTGTATTTGCAGTAACTTTAGCTGTAACCTTGCTGTTTTAATTAACTCTGTTTGGGCCATGCCACTACAGGCAGAGCACAATCTGGCTGAGCTTGGAGAGACGGATCTGACTAATTATAGACACAGAACCAGATGGATCCTGCTGCACTGCAAGGTTAATTCCTTGTTTCTTCACAATTAAATCAATGTTATAATGGTGAAAGGACAGAAAAATCTCAATAAATCTCCAAAGATTATGTGATGAGCTGGGATTAGAACAAAGTGTTTGAAAAAAAGATTCAAATATGAAATAATATGCAATACTATAGGAATATAACTAAAAGGTGTTAGTTCATAATTACTACTTTTGTGGCAATTGATTACTATCCATTCAAAGACAAAGTTATATGTATGACTAGCCTTACAATGTGAACAATTTAGTTCTGCCAACTAGTACTGTTAACAAATCCAAACACAGACACCCAATACATCACAGTCCATGACAAGGCTCCATGCATTGGTCCAAAAACTGAATTTGTGAATCCAGAGAGAACATGTGTGTGCAGAAATTACAATACCACCTTTTTTTTTTTTTTTTTTTACCTCATGTCAAACATAATTCATTACAGCAACACAAATCTCCAAGGAGCTTTAAAGTACACACATGTGACCTGAGGAATTTCTTTCAAATCCTCTGCAACCATTCCAGGAGTAAAGAGCATCATCTAATTTGCACCCTGATTCATTACTCAGGCTTAATGTCACTCTGTGTTTATGTATCGTTGACTCCCCGGGTCAAATTTGACGAAGTAATCATGTTTACAAACAGGATCACAGGCTATGAGGAGAGAGGATCTTCCCTGAGTGAGCAGACAGGATTACCACTCAGACCTGGAGATCTTAGAGGCAGAGATGTTCCCTTTTATTTAAAACAAGTCTGGCTGCATTTTAATGTCCCTCTGGATCTCACTAAATTCAATGGATTAATTAGAGAAGGATATTTATACCACCACTGTATTTCAATTAAGATGCCTCTGCACATGTGATAGTAATGCAGTTGTTCAGAGGGGTTTTCTTCAAAATTTGCACAAATATCCACTCTGACTCAGTGATGAACTGATGCAGTGCTATAGGTCATAAGTCAACAGTCTAGGTCATTAGGTCTCATGTTCATTCCATGCAAACCATTTCATTGTGAACACATTTCCTGAACAGTTGCAGAAATGTCCTTCAAATTTTTCTCAATTGTCCACTCAGGCCCGAATATACATTTAGTTGATATTGCAGGTCAGAGGTAAAAATCAAGGTCTCATGAACAAGAGATTTTCATCAAGTTTTGCATAAATGTCCATTTTAACCCAGAATATGGAGTGATCAGAGTTCGAGGTCAAAAGTCAAATTCACTGGGTCTAATGGTAGCCACTGGTTTGTTGCTATGGTACCTCATGAAACCCTGACATTTTGCCCTGATGTTATTTCTGACTCAAAGAAACACTGGTGAGGTTGTTATTCTGACTTTTCACAAAAGTCAAATCTGACTTAAGTGTAAGCAGGTTAGAATTTGGAAGTCAAAGGTCTCAAGTTATGGCCATGGATCCACATGCTATTTCCTTCCTTGTGATCGTGATATCTCGAGCATACTGCGAGGGATTTAATTCAAACTTGGCACAAATGTTCATCCTAAGTAAAGAATAAATTGATTTAGTCAAGGTCATTGTGCCTCATATCAATCTCTCTTGTCAATGTAATGTTTCAAGGATGCTTGGAGGAATGTTCTTTAAAGAAAGTAAACTACTGTCAACCTTAACTCACAGATTAACAGGCTCTGTTTTGGAGGTCATGGATCAAGGTCAGGGTAATTGGGCTTTTATTTTTCATCCCTACAGTATCTGTAAATGAGATACTGTATATCATTGATGTTTTAGAAGATTTTCTTCAAAATGTGCACAAATGTCTACTCTGACTCAGGGGTAAAACGGTCTGACTTGTTGAGAAAAGACAAAGACCATGGATCCTCATGTGGTGGCTTGTAAACACAATATCTCAAGAGCACTTTAGGTTATTTTCACCCAACATGCACAAGTGCCTACTCTGACCTAGAAAATGGACTGATTGGATTTTCCCTTTGGATTTATTCATCCCTTATTTGTGGACATGATACCTTATAAATCTGAAATTATGTTTCTTAAAGATCATCATCTTTAGGGCATGATTTGTCGAGGGCTATCGTCATGCTAACTCTTGCCAATCCCTTGCTCATAAACACAGAATCTTGAGTATCCTGTGAGGGGTTTTTCCTCAAACATTGAACAAATATCCTCTCTCACTCTTGAATGAAGTAACTGCATGTTTGATTTCATATGTCACAAGTCAAGGATATTCAGCCCCATATTGAGCCCATGCTTGTTAATATTGTTAATAAAGCATTTAAGTACATGTAGTGGAACATTCTTTAAAATGATGCACAGATGTCTACTCTGACTTGCAGATTAGCTAATTTGGTTTTGGAGGTTAAGGTTGTTTGACCTCATTTTTATCCCTTTTTTCCAAACTTGATATCTTAAAAATGTGTATTTGTGTATTGCTATAAAACTTTGCACTGGTGTCCACTCTGATTTAAGACTAACCTGGTTAGATTTTGACTCTAAAGACCAAGGTCTTTTTGCCAAATGTTCATCATTATGTTGAAATATTTCTATGAACAACACAATCACAGAAGCCCCCCTTAAAAGCATAAATCTTGCATGCAGTCTTCCTTGTTGATTACACTTTATTTTGAGTTTTCAGTCCACCTACTTTTGAGTTCTGAGTGTAGCCTTACTTATTTGGTTTTTACAGGTTCAAGTGGGAAAACTGCAGGGTGCCATTTTTGGATGGAAGTGGAACCCAGCCACCTACGATGTGATGTGTTTCTTCTTGCTTTAATTGGGACTACATTCAGAAGTAAATGGGTCGTTGAGATTCTGCTGGTGCATTTGTTAGCAGGCAAAACAACCAATGTCTGAGCTCAACTTTACAACACCGTAAGGGACTTTCTTTTTTGCAGTGCCTCATGCCCCAGGTTTGAAAGGGGCTCTAAAAATAAAAGAAAACTTGAGCAACCTGTCAGCAGTCAGTGCATATCAAACACCTACTTTCATGTTGTTTGCTGTTGTTTGTTTATCTTTTCTAAGGGATTTATATAGATGTGCTAAACATAGAAAATCTTCTCATCTATCTTTTGTAAAAGCTTTAATGCTGTGTCTGCAAAGTCTCTCTATACCCAAATAGTGTCAGTCATCAATACACATATTTTTTGTTCTTTTTTTCCTCTTTCATCTGATATTAACAAGCTGTTACAAGTGAGCTGATGTAAACAGCTTTGACTTGTGGGTTGAATCGACTGAAGTAGAGGCGGACAAGCAAACAACCAAGTTCAAGTCAAACTCACACTGAGAAGACATGACTAAAATTAGAAGTACCTCCTGGTGGTTAAATGCCTCCATGAGAAGTTCAATGTCTGACTGTAGTCTTCAAGTTCAGAAGAAGTGTTGGGGTGGTTTTGGGGTTTGGGTGTTTGGTGTTTGTTTTATAAATAGCTTTAGATTACAAAGTTAGCTAAGTGCGTGGGGTAAAATTGACACATACAGTATCTGATACCAGCAATTTGCTGGCTGCAGTGACATTTGACCTTGAATGTCTGCAAACCTCAATGAACTTGATATGTTGTGTAAAACATAAATAAAAACAGAATAGAATGGTTTCAAAGTCACATTCAACTGAATATAGTACAAAAACAATAAATTTAATGTTCAAACTGAACAGATTGTTTTATTGCAAATATCCACTTGTTTTAAATTTGTTGCCTGAAACACTGGGATGGGGCAATAAAAGACTATGTAAGTGAAATAATGCCCAAAAAAAACACCAGTTTGGAACATTCCACAGGTGAACAGGTTAACTGGAAACCTGTGAGTGTCATGATTGGTGTAAAAGGAGCATCCCTGAAAGGCCCAGTTGTTCACAAGCAAAAGAGGGGCAAGGTTCACTACTTTGTGAACAACTGAGTGAGCAAATAGACCAACTGTTTCATAATAACATTTCTCAATGTATAACTGAAAAGGATTAAGGGATTTCATCATCTACAGTCCATAATATCATCAAAAGTTTCTGAAAATCTGGAGAAATCTCTGAAAGTAAGCGAAAAGGCCAATGCTTCTGATTGCATTACTGCATGCATTGATGCATTTAAAACTGAGACTCTGTAAAGGATTTTACCATCTGGGCCCAGGGACACTTCAGAAAATCACTGTCTACAAGTGCAAGTTAAAACTCTGTCATGTGAAGTGAAAGCCATACATCAACAGCACCGAGATATACCACCGTTTTCTCTGGGCTCAACCTCAACTGAGATGGACTGACACAAAGTGGAAACGTGTGCTGTGGTCTGAAGAGTCAACATTTCAAATTGTTTTTGGCACTCATGGACATCTTGTCCTCCAGGCTAAGGGTGGAAAGGACCATCCAGATTGTTATTGGCATAAAGTTCAAAAGCCAGCACCTGTGATGGTGTGAAGGTGTGTTAGTGCCTATGGCATGGGTAAGTTGTACATCTGTGAAGGCAACATTAATGCTGAAAGGTACATACATGTTTTGAAACAACATATGCTGCCATCTAAGTGACGTCCCTGCTTATTTCAGGAAGACAATGCCAAGCGATATTATACACAACGACAGTGTGACAACAGCCTGGCTTCATAGTAAAGGAGTACAGGTACTACCTGCTTTCAATCCAGACCTGTTTCCCATCGAAAAAGTGTGGCATATTACAAAGTGCAAAATATGACAACAGAGACCCTGGACTGGAAACAGTTGAGCAACTGAAATTTTACATCAAATAAAAATGGGGGAGAAATTCCACCTACAAAGCTTCAACATCTAGTGTCCTCAGTTCCCACAGGCTTAGTGAGTGTTGTAAGGAAAGGTGATGTATTATAGTGGTAAACATGCCCCTGTCCCAGCTTTTTTGGAACATGTTGTTGGTATAAAATTCATTTGAGTGAATATCTGCAAAAAACATTAAAGTTTATTAGTTTGAACATTAAGTACCTTGTCTTTGTAGTGTATTCAATTGAAAATAGGTCCTCAAGATTTGCAATCTTTGTATTCTGTTTTTGTTTACATTATACACAATGTCCCAGCTTTGCTGAAATTGGGTTTTGCCGTTGGTTTACCCTCAAGTCCTAGTGTAGGCCTATGCCAATTATGACAAAATCCCTCAGTGCATTCTTGCAGTATTGTGCTCTCAAGATTTAAAGTAGTCTTATTTTTCTTAACTTGTGTTTTAACATATTTAGACCCAGTGAGTGCTAGAGTAAATGTGTTCACAGTCACTAATGCTGAAAACAACAGCCAGGGCCCATATTCTGATTCCCCCAGACCTCCCACAGCTGCTCCTGTCAACTTGAGGTCTCCTTTCCCATGTGGGCCCAGTATGCTCGGATTGGTTGACTAATCTTCTCCATGTTGTTTGGTCAGTTCAGGGCCATTCAGCCCCATGTTTGCAATGTCTCTGCTCTCCACTGGGCTGGACTACTGATGTAAGACTGGTAGGCCGTCATAGAAGTAGGCCTATTCAGGGGGGCCAGGGGAATCAACCATTTCAGGTTTTTCACAGGAGGAAAGGGAGAGGTTCTAATGTGGTGGACTATGTTAGCTTGTTTACAAAAGTGCTCTATCATGCAGAATAGATATGTGAAACACACTAAATTGGGCATAAAACTCAAAAAAACAAAAGACCCCAGCTTGAACCTAAACAACGATCACCTCATCCTTTTGTCACAGCTAAACTGTGTGAAATGTTTGAAGATCCATTGAGCTTTACATTTGGCTTTCAAAACCTTCTTAGTTTATCCATGAGTCAGATGGGGCATTTGTCGGGAGTTAAAAAAAAAAATCCTTTGTTCCCTTATTTTAGGATTCTGCCTTTTTTGGAGAGTAGAGTTTACAGAAAGGGAGAAAAATAAAGGGAAAGAGAGTGGCAAAAGTGGCCACAGGCTGAATTTTTACCTGGCTTGACCTTTTGAAAACAGGTATGTTCTCAGGTGGATAATTTTAAATTCTACTTTGCACCAGCAAAATAACAATTAACAGGCTGGTCTAAAGTAAATGAAGCATTAACAAAACAGTTAAAACTAAGCAATCATTATCGTAATATCCCAGTGTCAGCAGGTAAACAATCTGGAATTGGACTGCATAGTGGAGTGTAGCTAATGCTGATGTTAGCAGAGCTACCGCCACTAGAATTCAGCCCTCTTTTCGGTTTGACTTCCACATTTCTGTGCTTATTGTGGTTACTCATTGCTTCAGTCAGGAGGTTTTATGAGTGTATGGCCCAACACACTTTCTATATGACTTAATCTAATAAGTTTTTAGTTCAAAATATAGACTGTATTGGTCCTACAAGACACTTTCAAAGCCAAACATGTGTTCCTTAATGTTGATTTAGCGTTCTTGCTTTACTTGCAGGTTAGAGGTTAATGTGAAGAGTCACACTGGTTACTAGTGGTGGGTGCCACTTCAGACAATTAAGACCAGGATAGGCAGATTTGCTTACCAAGAGGACCACATTGTTTTGTCCTCACCACGAAAGGGCCATTTTGTTAAAAAAAAAAAAAAAAAAAAAAAAAATATATATATATATATATATATATATATATAATAAATTGTAGGAAACTCTTACTCTTGCAATAACATATTTTAACAAAATGAATATCCATAAAACCTCCATAAGATTTTATAATATCAGTGTATATAATTAAAACCAAATAGAAACACTCTACTACTTGTTTTAAAGAGCAAAACAGAATTCAAGCTATTTTCAGCTACTCCTTCAATTCAAGTGACAAATTTCTCACTGGATTTGATATAAACTCCTCAAGTAAAATTTGGAAATGCTGTATTGGTCAATTATTTATCTCTTTTAGAAGTAGGGGGGCTGCATGTTGCCCCCTGGCTGCTAGTTGCCTACCCCTGATTTAGACAGGACATTGATGGAAAATGTATGCCTGTATTGAAAACAATATACAACAAATTAGTTAAACCAACTTGTATATATAGTGCTGGTTATTTTGTTATACATCTGTAACAGTTAATTCTACTGTTGAGCTGACATGCATCTCTACTTGGAAGACAAGCTTTCATTGGCAGGGTGCAAACTAACCATAAGGCCATTAAATAAGCGCACTATAGTGAGATCACACATAATCTGTTAATAACACGTGGCATGAAGTAATAAGAAAATGAGGTGTACAGTGTGTATTTGAGGGCTAACTTATGTCATGATGGTGCTCACGTTCCAGCACTACAACAAAAGAAGGAAAAAAATGCATGTCTGCTCAGGGGTTCCTTAAACTTCTCTTCCAAAACTCTGGTTCATCTTACTGACCTTGACCACGTCTTCATCAGTAGAGCCACACCTAACATCTTCAGAGACATCCGTAACAGAGGCATCTACTCCAACAGTCACCACTTTTACTGGGACAGCCACAGTCTTCCCTGTGAGCACGGCGGTGTTCAAAATCTCAGAGTCCTGGAGACAGAAAAAGAGAAAGGGACATCAGCACAGAAATAATAATAAGTATGCAGGTTTTAGTCCAAACAACTACATTCAGTCAAGCTCAGAGAGAGCAGAAACACAGGAAGTCTTGAATGGACTTGAAAAAAGCTCAAGAGGCTTTACACAAGCACTACTCAAGTTATTACAGCCTCAACCACTTTGTCATAAGAACCAATAATAACTGACTCTGAGTATCAGATGTTAAGAGCATATGCTTTTGCCATTGAAAGCTCCATTGTAGGTTAACAATCCAGATCCCTGTGATATTTTTGGTTTATGATAGTGTAATGCTGGGCATGACATTTTGCAACTTGTCAATGTCTGTCTGTTTTGTGTTAAGTTTTAGTTGAGATCTTGGGTGAAGTATTTGGATTACGCAACAATACAAACGCAGAAACTTTTTTTTCCAACATAAAATCAACCAAACTCACACAATAGACAACTGAGCAGGTCAGCAGGGCCACATGCCTGACAAAAGACAATAAATCTCACAGATATTTAATGGAGGATCAACTATAAAGGTATCACATAACATACTGTTGTACCACTTTTTATTGACAGAAAAATGCATTAATTAGTTGAATCCCTCTTGTCATTTTCCGTTGTTCCATGTTGCTGTTTACTCATTTTGTTAGGATAAAAATGAGCATACAATCTGTTTCTTCATTTTTTTTCTTTGATCAAGTTTGGTCCAGCAGGAGATTATCCTTTATTATCCTTGTTTTTAATGCTTTTGTCAAGCTACACAGGCATGTGCTCTATTATATGTCAAAAACTAAAAATAGACAAAACTTTGGGGAAGTTTTTGACTGAATACAAATCAAAACCATTGAAATTGGCACGTTGTGTAAATCGTAAATAAAAACAGAATACAATGATTTGCAAATCCCTTTCAACCTATATTCAATTGAATACACAGCAAAGACAAGATACTTAATGTTCGAACTGGTAAACTGTGTTATTTTTTGCAAATATAAGCTCATTTTGAATTTGATGCCTGCAACATGTTTCAAAAAAGCTGGCACAAGTGGCAAAAAAGACTGAGAAAGTTGAGGAATGCTCATCAAACACTTATTTGGAACATCCCACAGGTGAACAGGCTAATTGAGAACAGGTGGGTGCCATGATTGGGTATAAAAGCAGCTTCCCTGAAATGGTCAGTCATTCACAAACAAGGATGGGGCAGGGTCACCACTTTGTGAACAAATGCGTGAGCAAATTGTCGAACAGTTTAAGAACAACATTTCTCAACGAGCTATTGCAAGGAATTTAGGGATTTCATCATCTACGGTCCGTAATATCATCAAAAGGTTCAGAGAATCTGGAGAAATTACTGCACGTAAGCGGCAAGGCCGAAAACCAACATTTAATGCCCGTGACCTTCGATCCCTCAGGCGGTACTGCATCAAAAACTGGCATCACTGCGTAAAGGATATCACCACATGGGCTCAGGAACACTTCAGAAAACCACTGTCAGTAACTACAGTTCGTCGCTACATCTGTAAGTGCAAGTTAAAACTCTACTATGCAAAGCGAAAGCCATTTATCAACAACACCCAGAAACGCCGCCGGCTTTGCTGGGCCCAAGCTCATCTAAGATGGACTGATGCAAAGTGGAAAAGTGTTCTGTGGTCTGACGAGTCCACATTTCAAATTGTTTTTGGAAAGTGTGGTCGTCGTGTCCTCCGGACCAAAGAGGAAAAGAACCAGCCGGACTGTTATAGGCGCAAAGTTCAAAAGCCAGCATCTGTGATGGTATGGGGGTGTATTAGTGCCCAAGGCATGGGTAACTTACACATCTGTGAAGGCACCATTAATGCAGAAAGGTACATACAGGTTTTGGAGCAACATATGTTGCCATCCAAGCAACGTCTTTTTCATGGACGCCCCTGCTTATTTCAGCAAGACAATGCCAAGCCATATTCTGCACGTGTTACAACAGCGTGGCTTCGTAGTAAAAGAGTGCGGGTACTAGACTGGCCTGCCTGTAGTCCAGACCTGTCCCCCATTGAAAATGTGTGGTGCATTATGAAGAGTAAAATACAACAACAGAGACCCCGGACTGTTGAACAACTTAAGCTGTACATCAAGCAAGAATGGGAAAGAATTCCACCCGAAAAGCTTCAAAAATTGGTCTCCTCAGTTCCCAAACGTTTACTGAGTGTTGTTAAAAGGAAAGGCGATGTAACACAGTGGTAAAAATGCCCCTGTGCCAACTTTTTTGCAATGTGTTGCTGCCATTAAATTCTAAGTTGATGATTATTTGCAAAAGAAAATAAAGTTTCTCAGTTCAAACATTAAATATCTTGTCTTTGCAGTGTATTCAATTGAATGTAAGTTGAAAAGGATTTGCAAATCATTGTATTCTGTTTTTATTTACGAGTTACACAACGTGCCAACTTCACTGGTTTTGGGTTTTGTAGAAGGTTTACTACTCTTCATATTTACTGCTATGTTTGTAAGCTGTAAAAGGGTAAAACCCGGTCCTAACACTGTAAAGCATACAGAGGATTTTTGTTTTCTTACATATAAGTTATAGTAATTTTTCTGATTGTCACTGTGAAGGAAAAATTCAGTGATTTAGATTTTAATATCTCCTTTTCAATGTCATGTTTTTAATGCTCATATTGTTCATCAATGCTTCAGTCTAAAACTGACATAAATATTGTGAATATAACTACTGGGATGAAAACATTCCCTTCACTGCCATGCTCCTCTGCTACCTAATTGATGACAGTAATAAGCATAAAATTGTGGTTGGCTGGTCATTAAAATTACAGATGGGCTGGTAAAATGAAGATTTCTCTCAATTGTCAACAGGAGACAAAAAAATCTGCAGGATTTATACTTCCAGGTAGAGCACTCTCCATGTAGTATTTCACAAGATTTTATTTTAGAATGCACCACTTCCTCCGTTCGTCAGCAATGTAACACAGAGTCACTAAGTGTTTCTATTGTCAGTGTTCATCCAGCTTTTATTCATGTACTCTTGGATACCAAGAATTGAAAGCCCTCTTAAGAGTCTTTGTGGTTATGATTGTCCTGCACTTCAGCAGAAGCGATGAAAGGATATATCTCAAATCCTAGATCATTTTAAATACATGGTTGGCTCTGAATAACATTTGTACCCTCAGCCTTACAATGAACCACTTTATTCAATGGTCTACTAAAACAGAGATCAAAAGCTCAGGTGAACCTCGTACAGTAACAGCGGGCAGTTCTCTTCAGAGAGGTAGAGAGACAGGCAGAAGAAAACGTCATAAAGTCAGGCTTATAAAAATGTAGGTTTGTCATAAACTTTATGTTTAGTGTTTCAAGAGCGATTAAGTATGACACAAGCATCACCAAGGAAAAAAAAGGTGTAATCCAGAGGTGTAATGTAGACGGAGTCCTGAGGAGATGCTCACATCCGTGATTACCAACCCTGCCTTTAAGTCACAACTCTTTTGGACCAAGTCCAAGTCAAGATCATGTTTATAAATGTCAGTTGCAAGTCTGTCAAGTTTCTTTTGGCCAAAAAAAAAAAAATGATAAAATGTCTGAAATTGATCTAAAATAATGTTACTCAGGGCCCTTACATGTGTGAAAGGGGAGAGGATTAAGCTCACTGTTTCTTTCTGTGGAAAAAGTCAGATTTCTGAAATAAAATCAGAATTGTGAAACTCAAAGCAAAACTCTGGGACTTATGTCAAAATTATAGCATGAAAATCACAATTCAAAGATTGAAGTTGTATTCTGGTCCTTAAGGCAAAATTCCAAGACTTAGTTCAGAATTACATGAGCAAATATTTTAGAGGTTTAAGTCAGAATTCTCTAAAGTAGGAAAAAACTCCCAGATTAAAGTCAAGATTCTGGACTGAAATTAGAAGTCCAAGACAGATGTCAGAGTTCTAAGACATAAGTCAGAATTTTAAAACAAAGTCAGAATTCTGGGATATAAGTCAGAAGTCTGACTTACGGATTAATACATGGATATTACTGTCTTGAATGGCTTCACTGGTTCTTAAATGTTATTGTTTCCAGAGGGTCCACATGTAAAAAAATCCAAAACTTTCAGCATCTTGATCCCTTCCTTTGAGGGATTACTGTACTTTAGAAGGCCAACAGGCTATCAGGCCAGCTTCAGAAACTAACTCCCCAGAGCAAAGTCATAACATTGTCAATAACATTGTTAAACACTGACCATTTTGATTCTTTGTGTAAACTCTTTCCCTGAGTGTTTTCCTGGTCATGGCCACCACTTTGAGACAAACTTGAATTTTACTATGAGCACCTCATTGATTGATGTTCACCTCTGGCATTGTCATTTCAGAACAGCTCGGTTCTTTCTGTTCGCTTCTCTTTCCTACGTGACACTTCCTTACTTGCATTGTGAGTTTAAAATGTCAACCCCCAGTTAAAGACAAACAATAAATGGAGCATATTTTCATTGTTTACCCTCTTCATATTTTTTTTCCTTTTGATCCCCCCAATAAATTTAACTTTTGCTTATTCATATTTTACCATGAAAAATAGGATCAACTTTGATTTTAAACTTTTGTTTTAAATTTTAAAACAAAAGTCAGTTGCATGTTTTTTTATTTCATTTTCAATATCTTGATCATGATGTTTTATTTAATTACTAAACCAGACAAGAACCTAATGCCTACCACATTTATCATATGCTAAGTCTAGTTGTTGCCTATTTGCTAAAAAAAAAAAAAGTGTGTACTGCCCCTGCTGTATTTTAGATTTAAAGGGCAAAGTGGTTCTAAGCTCATATCAATAATGGTTGAAGTAGAGTAGCTAACTATTATTCTAGTTGTGTGGCTAGTTGAAATTAAACTAATTAAATTATGTTTCAACAGCATACATACATTTATACCACTACTGCTAGTACTACAACAATTACTACCACTACTACTTCTACCGACCACTACTACTGCCACTACTATTACTACTCTTACTGATCTCTTACTTATTTATCATTAAAATAGTAGTACTAAACATAGTTATTAATAAGTCTGTAATTTTATACTTCAGAGTAAGTCTGCTCATTCAACTTTAGTCAGCAATCATTACTTGCTAGTTTAGCTTGTTTTCTTTATGACCGGGTTTAGCAGGTGACTTTGCTCTTTGGACCAGCTTACACTTTGTTAATTTTACTTTGCACAGGCATTTAGACCATTATAGCTATATTTTAGCTTTCAAAAAACCTAAAACAAACAAACAAATAAAAACAACAACAACAATAATATATGACCTGCTTATTTTAATTTTCCAAAATGAGTAAATTATATAGTAAATATTATGAATTTTCCATTTGATGCATTGTACTAAAAGCTAATTTACATCTTGAGCCCCACAGCAGGTCACAATTAAAAAAAAACAAAAAAAACATCCCTAAACCCTTTAACTTTAAAATGTAAAACATGGCAGCACAGAAATGTACATCACAGACAAACAAACACAGATTACATCAAGTAAAAGTACAATATGGAGAGTAATACAGTGGTTTTGAATTGTAGGTCTATCTGGCAGGGCGTTCCACTAAGTCAAGGAGCGGACTGCCCAAAAGCAGTGCAGTGGAGGGTACAGAACAATGTCTTGTTTTAATTTTAACATTTATTTGGACAGAACATTGCATATTGATGAATGAAAAATATCCTGGGGGTTCAAACAATACCAAAGCAAATATGCCGGATTTCGCACAATGCTAATTTTCTTCCGTAGTCCCTCTGTAGTGCCTCTGAGAGGAAAGTCAGGCAGTGCAGGAGGCGGCAAACCAAGCAAGACCTTAAACATAAAGACATTAGAATAAGAACATATATAAAAACATAACATTGTCTCAACAGTGGAATCCAGACTGCCTGGGCAGAAACCTCATGTGTAAATTAGCATTAACCTGACAGTCTGCTTTAACTAGACCACATGAGCTCTAATGCTGCAACCCCCCGCTCTGATTGTACTCTCAGAGACCTGGGCAGTCGAGACAGCTCTGGTTCTTTAAATTTGATGTCACGGCTTCTTCACTCCAAACACAAATCTTAACCTTTCATTAGACATGCACACACTTGAATTATGGGGGGAGATAATTGGGGCCAATTAAGTAAAGTTTGAGCTAACTCTTGCTCTTTACAGTCACATCGGATTTCCTCTCTAACTAACTCAACCCAAGAAATTGCAATTAAGTTATATATTTTCTTACTGAAACATGGGCAGCACAGTAAGTAGCTATTTCTATGGTTAAAGTGAAGTCCACTCTTCATTACAATACAATGAATATAACCATAGTAGAGCTGAGTTGACTGTGCCTTAAAGAGCAGCATAACAAAGACTCTTTCATTGTACACAGTTTAATTCTGCAACTGAGATGATCCTGTACAAAAGCCCTGTTCTGATTTACTGAATTTCTATGGTAGAGACCTCAAGATACCCCCATTTTTGGTCTCAAATGAGCACCTCAGATATTTTGGTGCTATTTCATTGAGAGGGCCGTCATTATTATTCTCTAAACTGAGAAATCCAACAGCAGACGGATGCCTGTTGGACGGATTGCATTAGAGTTTTCCCAAACACAGCGTACCCAAAAATCAAATGCATTAATCTCACTTAATTTGTGGTGTTTCCTACTAATATTTATAGAAAATAATAAATAATCAAGATTTATAAATGCATTTAAAAACTTAAAGTGTAAACGGCAGGTTGCGTGCGTGCCTCCAAATTGCCCTTAGATGTGGGTAAATGTGTGAGTAGTTGTCTGCCTCTCTACGTTGCCCTGCAATTGGCTGGCAACCGGTTCAGGATGTTTGGGATTGGGGCGTCGGTGGCACAGTCTGATAGTGTGCTTGGTCGGTAATTGGAGGGCTGCAGTTTCGAGCCTAACTGGCTGTCACACGGCGATGTCTCCTTGTGTCCTTAGGCAAGACACTTAACCCCAAGTTGCTCCCACTACTGGGTCAGTGGCATGTAAATGTGCATGAAAGGGCATGAACGTGTTCATGATACTGACGGACACCTGGCATAGAAACTCCAACAATCAGTGAGTGAATGTGAGAGCGACTGGGCGTGAATGGGTAGGTGTGACCCACGGTGTAAAGCTGCTTTGAATAGTCAAAAGACTAGAAAAGTGCGAAATAAGCTCAAGTCCATAAACCCCATGTCTCCCTCAGTGGCAGCTGGGATAGGCTCCAACTCCCTGCAACCCTGAAGGGATGAGTGGTATAGAGGATGGATGGATAGATGAATGGATGGATGGATGCACTGAAAAGCAAGCTTTATTTCTGTGTTTAGTCTGTAAGATTAAACACCACACTGTGCATTTATGTTTAAAGCTTATAATATATCAATGTATAAATCATATTATGAATCATATTAAAAATGAATATTTTCTCTTGTTGTCAAATCACAATTTAATATCTTGTTGAGCATTTTTACATTTCTGAACCATTTTCTAACTCTGGCAGTAATAAAAGTATTAATGTGGTCCCCTTAGTATCCAAGGTTGCCCATCCCTGATTTAGAGTGATTTCGATGAACCTGACTGACGCTGACAGAGCCTGTCTGCAGTGTCTGAAACCTGTCTTTATGTTTACATGTATACCCCTTTCACAGCTCTGTTAACTCGCTTTTCTAAAGATCCCCAGTGTTTGTGGGTTTGTGAATAAGATGCATTAAAAACGGGGGAGAAAAGGAGGATTAAGTTTCGTTGAATAGAGGTTGGTCATTTGTAGGCATCAATTACTGAGACCATTCGGCTCTGGAGTGAAATGATTATTAGTTGAGCCAAGAGATACCAATGAATCACAAAAAAACACTTAATCTTCAAATGGCTTTTCATTGCAGTTTTATAGACTGTGACAGTGTTATATAGCAATATAAACCCCCTCTCTCCCCATGCCACTGACTTTGATTCAATTCCTCCTAAAATCGAGAGCTGCTGTAAATTAATTCTGTGTCTGCTGGGATTTCTCCATTTCCAGAGGGTCATCTATAATACATGATGGGGTAAATGGTTGGGACCTGGTGAAAGTGAAGGCTAATGTTAGATTACAGCAGCTGGAGATGACCCAGCAGCAGGCTGAGAGCTGCAGAGAGCAGGGCCCAGCAGTAATAAGCCACAGCGGGATCCCACTGCGATGCATCAATGGTCCACACACTCACACTCAGACAGCACAATTAAACAGCCAATGGAGACCAACAGAGCACATCAACAGCATTATTCAGTCATCTAACATTGGCCTGCGAGAGGACACTGTGATGTCTGGGAGGTACTGGGAAAATTAACAAATGAAAGTTTATATTCTGGTGGGAACATTATCTTTGATATTCAAAGATTCATTCAAACTATGGGGGAGATATTCATATTGAAACTGTAGGAAGCTGTTTGAATTGAAAATATACAACATAGCAGCACATCAGGGTGTCTGGAGCAGCGAACCGTTTTATCTATTAGAGTCACTCCCAGTGTAACTTGACCTTGCATGCACTCATACACCAAAGTTATGGATTGGTGTAGGAATGAGTTCAAAAACACAAAAGCGAGTTAGTATTTAGCACTTCCTGGTTCACAAGCCCCAAACTATATGGGATTTAGAATGCCAGTTTTGGATAAACGCCTGAAAAACACTGAATAATAAGATGTGAAAAATGAAATGCACCTGATATTGATTGGATTATATGGCCAGGGACAAACTTCAGGCTTTCTGATTGTTTTCAATAATCAGTTCACAGACTACTGCAACAGCTATGAAAAGCAACTTGATTAAAAGGAAATTCTCGGTCAGGAGGTTTCAGCATGATGCTATTCATTGAAAATATTGTAACCTCAACGTCAAACCAACATGTTGTAGTTCCATTGTAGCTTAATCGTATCATGTAACTCTAAGCTTAAAAAAAATGTGAGAAGCATGATTATCGCAAAGAACAGAACAAGTAAGTTTCATAATTTTTGTTCTCCACACAGCTTATTGTCAGCAATGATCCAAAACACAGTGAAAAATCATTTACGTCATCCCTGCATCACTCTATTTCCAAAAGACATTCCTGACTTCTTAAAGAGAATTTATGTGTCATCAGCAGCATTAACAGACATGTTTGTGTCCCTGCAGTCTAAGAGAGTTTATATGTAGATGCCGAGGATTGATGATTTATCAGTTTCCCTCTAAAACTTGCCTTGGTGACTGTCATATCTTCTGTGTCTCTACACTGATCCTACGTCCATGTGTAGACTGCATCTCCAGTCTGCGATGTGCTAATCTTAAATCTGGATGACACGCACAACCAGCGTGCTGAACTGATGCAGAGGACGTTTGTCACCCGTCATGCATCTGTGTCAGCTTGGTTAACAGCAAATATATCTCTGACCTAAAAAGATGTCTCTCACTCTAAAAGCATTATAAGTTGCGTAGCATATGTAAGTAAGTGAGTTCCAAAGTGCAGGACTACATATTTAAATGCAAAAATCACCTTTGGTTTTCATTCAGAATCAAGGGACAACAAGTAGACCCTGATCAGAAGACCTGAGGGGTCAACTGGGGATGTTGGGACGTAGGTCAGCGATATGAGCATATGCCTGATTGTGCAGGGTTTTATATACAAAAAAAAGGACCTTAGACTGAAATATGAATTTAATTGGAGGTCATTAGCCTTGCAGAACAGATGGACCTGCCTGATTCATTGTCTGAAATCTTGCATGTCCATCTTGCCAACTTCCATTGTCCAATGACTTCACTTGGCTAAATGCTTAACGGTCCAATCAGGGAAGAGAGGCAGGAGCTGCAGACGTGATGACAACAGGAAGTGACTGCGTGTTTGAAAACAATGGCAGCTTCTGAAGCGGTCTCTATATCTGCAGGGTTTTTTTTTTTTTTTTATCAGAAATAGACTCAATTTATTCTTTGAAAGAGGAGCAAAGAACATCACTTGAAGCTTGTCTTACGAGAAATCATGTTTGTGCTCTTCTCCCGACTGGGGATCACTGCTGGGAAACTGGGAGAGAACCCGGAAATCCTCCACAGACTTTCCGGTTAGTCTATGGTCGTCATGGTTACTCAGTGATACCTGGCAAAATATCTTCTTTTCAGAAGTTTACCGGGAAAATTTGGTAGGGATTGTCTTTGACGAGGTTCATGTGACACATAAGTGTTAAATGATACATCTGTCTTTTAATGTAAGACGATAGTCTAAGGTAGTTTAAGCTAACGGCTAACAACAGCGTGAGTTGCTACGTCATACTTAGCAAATGTTGCTTGATATAGATTGGTCTGTGATGGGTGTGACGAGCCGAACGATCATCCACTCGCAAGCTGCTGTTGTTTTTGAAGGTTCTGTCTCTGAAAACAGTTTTGAACAGCTCTTACCCAGATGGATTAGTGAAATATTTCCGTGGCGGATATATGGAACTGTCCATCTGGCGTGTCAGGTTAGGAGGTCATTGCAAAGTGAATAACATGGGAGTAATATGAGTGGACCTGCTAGATCTTGTTAACAATCTTGTGACAGCATTCTGGATCATATCTAAATGGTCAAAGGAGGATTAATATGGCAGGTAAAAAGGAAATTTCAATGGTAGAGCCTTGAGTATGCAAAAGCATGAATAAGCATCTCTGGCTTAGTTTGACACAAGTGTGTTCCTTAACTAAAGGAAACATTAACAGGTTGGAGAAGTACTCTGCAAAAAGCAGAGATTTGTGCAATGTTTAAAGAGATGACCTATGAGCCTTCTTGTGATTTTGCATTTATGAAATTGGTTTCACAAGCAAAGAGTCATAATTAGAGTTACAAGCTCAATTTCTTATCCATAACCCCTCAAATGCACTAGAAACAATAGATATTTGTGCTATGTTTGATGAAAATCCCCTGGGCATTTGTAAGATGTCACATTCACAAGTATAGAGGGACAAAGAAGCTCCATGACCTTCAAAATGTTATCATTCCATCCCTATATTATGGTGGACATTTGTAAAAGGTTTTAAAAAAGTCTCATAAAGCATTTCTGGAAATTTTTTCCACAGAATAGCTTTAAAGGAAAATCCCTTTAAGACTTTTTGAGATATTCTGTTCACAAGGCAAAGACCAGGACCAATGGTCCACTGAGAGGATCGATGTAGGGCTACATTAGGCCCTATTTTAATGCTGTGAAGCATGCTGTCTAAAGTGCATGAATGAATTCCTTGATAATACATGGATGTGTTTTTGGCATAACATAGATCAAACATATTTCACTGTCAGCTCTCTTTTCTTTAAATCAGTTTGCAACAGGCGGCTGGCTAATGCTATTTATACAGTAAGATGTTTGCTCTGAATGTCAGATGGACATTCAGATGGACGATTTAAAGCCTCTCCTTTTATTGTGCTACTACTCAAAAGCACACAGAAAACACTGTATGATTATGTTCTTGCTCAGTTTTAAGCCTTTTTTTTTTTTTTTAAATCGAAGCATCCAGAGCATGAGAAATGATTTCAAAGACCTGTCAGAGGCTTACACATAAACATAAAAGTAAAACCTCATTAATTATTTAAATTTCCAGTTAAAACTCTCAATAACAGGCAGGTTTTGTTTATGATAGACCATTTAACTGTTCATCAAACACCTGTTGGCTTCAAGCAGTTTATTTTCTCATTTTGCCGTAGGAATCCTTGACTCTGTTCTCTGTTGCATGCATATACAACACTGGTCAGCCTGTTTTATTTTTTTGTGATCATAATTATAAGTGAGATTCTTTAGTATATATACAAATGTTAGAAATGTAAGTCTGTGTTTCCAGAAAGTCTTAAATCCTGTGTGTTATTCTTATTTATGGGAGTAATATGCTCACTGGAGCACACAGATTTGGTGCACCAAGGAGCGCTACAAAAAAAGTTCCCCCGGCTCTCAACTCTTCGTCTGTTATGAGCTTAAAATGGAATTTTCAACAAATCTTCTGATACGTGAAGGAGGAGGTGTGCTGTTGTGCATCCCACGTGAGCTCGGGAAAGTGTGCGTTTTGATCTCCTGAATGTGAGCCAGTCTCTATACTGCATCCTCAAAATAGCAGGAACAAACTACACCACAAACTTAAGATTTTAGGCCAGGTTTAAGGAGGAATAAAGTGAGATTAATTTCTGTGTCCATATGTTATAAACATGCAGCGTCTGAATGACACGTGTCAGGTAGAAATTAGGACAGACACCTGCGCTTCAGGCTAAATTACTTTGTGCGGTATACAATAGGGCCCATTATGTTTTCAGACACCTGAAAATGTAATACCTCAGGCCTCTGCTGTCGCCGGAACAGAGGCATACAAAATGGTGCTGAAAAGTATATCAGAATACTGTTTTTTGTTCTGTCTGCCAAGAAGACAGAAACGGTCAACAGCAGACAGTCAGAACTGGAGAAAGAAATCCCTGCTGACCTGCTCTCTGCCCAGGACTCATGCTGGTCCAGGTTCAGGAAACGGGCAGACAACATTACAAAAGACCCCTCACACTCCACAAAAGCTGTTTAACCCCTCCCTCTGGTTGGTGTTACAGAGCACGATTTGACAAAATAACCCGGCACATGGACAGTCCTCCCACAGACTGTCAGTCTGATGAATGTTTAACAGTCACAACACGTCAGAGCTATTGCTGTGTAATAACCCTGTGACACATCACTCACTGTGCCTTTAAATAACATCATTATCTTGTCTTTTTGGGAACACATGTTATACAATTAAATATAATGTTCAGCTGCCATGAGTCTACACTCACTGTCAATGCTTATAATTTAAAAATGATCCACCTTCTGTAAATGAGGGTGCCTTCATAGTTTGCTGTGCTCAGTTCATGGACCATTTTGTAACACTGTGGCGCAGATTCCTGAAGTTTGGTCTCTGGTGTTTGAATGATCTGTCATGATGACTGTGCATTAACAAAAAAGTGCAACACTTCATCCAGTTATTGCAATCATAAACACAAGAGTGGTGCAGAGATGACACATTTTTGTTGGCCAATGCAGAAGTTAGCATTGCACTGGTTCCCTTTAATGCTAGTCTACTAAAAGCCTTTGTGATTTTTCTCTTTGTGTTGGATTATTGAATTATTATTTTTTTAATCTTAAACGTAATCTGCAAGAGTTAAAAGCTGTTATTAAACTGCCATGGAACTACAACAATGAGGTTTTGATGTTAATGCAACTACAATATTTCCAACATACTCCAACATAGGTCAAATCAAACAACAGCTTGATTTGACCTATGTTGGAGAATTTCCTCTCAATCAAATGACCTGATCAAGCGCTGGTCCTCATGACATATTCCAAATGTAGTTTTGGGTTTGGGAACCAGAATTGAACTCATTTCCACATTTTCTGACTCATTCCTGCACCACTCAGTAAACCAAGGCAAGTGTATTTTACAGAGGACTTGTGAACCTTGGAGGAAATAGTCGTGAGATTTTAGATGTTACTTAAGCCTAGGCTTAAACTATCCAAGCTGGTGCAACACCTCAAACATTAACAGTGTAAACTCGGTTGTAAGTAAGAACTTATGCTCAAACAAGGTTATGTTTTGAACTTGTGCAGAGCTGGTGCTCTGGGATCCTAAAATTGCCCCTGGTTTCTTATAATAAAATCACATTCCATTCGGCTCATCTTTGTGTCCTTGTCTTTGTGTCTCCCTCTGACATGTGCCCTACTTGACTCCTTTGGGTGGTCGAATCACAAGAGACATTTAACAACTTTACAGATGCACTCATTGATATTGTAAAGAGGAATCTCTGCATGCAGTTTGCTTTGTAGTTGATGTGATTGTCGGTTGTTGACTCTGCTGTTTGTTCTTTATTCACCCGTCGATCTAGCCCCCTGCCAGTCTCACAGATAGCAGTCTTTTTTGTTCAATAATCTGTGGGAGAACTGCCTGTCTGCTTTATCAGGGATCTCTCTGTTAGCATTCAGCTCGATGCTGTGGCTGGTAATGTGCTCTGGGCCGTAATTTCTGCCTGTGTCTCGCTTGGATCTGAAAATAAGTGAGATTTATGGTGTCAGCCTGAATGACATGGGCAGCATGAGAAGTAGTGGAGCTGCCCGCTTCTGGAGTTGCGATTAGCCTCTGCTGCTAACACATCCAGATTCTGACCCCGGCGTCCTGGCTACAGCAACACATAAACAGGTCAAGTTCAGTGGTGAAATGGGGATTTTTGGGGTCTGCATAATTCATCGTGCAGTAAAGAGAAGGCTGATTGTGTGTGTACAGGTTTGGTGTGTATGGCTAAACATGGCTGGATTCTCTCAGAGGCAGTAAGGTAGTAAAAAGACAGACCTAATCTGGTAATTTTACCACCATCACTGATTACATGTCATTGGAAATTTGTCATGAGGCTTTTAAGGGTCTTTGTGTCAGCCAGAGGGCATATGCATAAAAAAGTTGGATGAATAGCCAACAAACTTAGGCGAAAATGCAAATTTACTCCCGGGTGCTCCCAACCAAACATATAAGGACATGGGTGTTTTTAGCTCCGCCAACCATTGCTGTTCACTAAAAAAGAGTGGCTTTCCTAGTCCATACTCGGAGCTACTGGAAAAGCATGATTATTTATCAAATACCAGTGATGAGCAAACTACTTAAAAGCTGTACTGATCCAAGTTACTAGTTACTGATGAGTGTTTCTTTTTCTTTGACTTTTTCTTATTTAGCTGGACTGACGTTTTTTGTTTTTTATTAAAATTCTTTTATGATATATTCTTCATACTTGTTAAATGTATGAAATAAATGAAACCTTGCAGCTCTAAATGAATGTATGAAATGAATGAAACTTTGCAACACTAAATGAAGACTGCTCTTCATAATAATTGTTTTAATTGTTTTTTTGTTACTTTTTTCCATTAAGATTAACTATTGAAATGAATACTTTCTATATGACAGAGGTAAATTAAATGACTGTTTTAACAGACACATCAGTTTGGTTTCATGTGTTACTCCTCACATCCTGAAACTTTTCTTTGACACCCAAAGTCATGTTTTGTAAGTAAACAGTGTTATAACCAGTCTTGCTGACAGCTAACAAAACACATAACCAAAATTGTCTAAAAACAGCAGGTTGCTCAGCTTACCTCAGTGGCTCACACGGTTCCTGTAACTCTTATCTGATATCTAACTTGTTCGTTGTTTCTTCTTGTATTGAGCACCTCATAGTCAGCTGCTGACAGGATATAAGCTGCTGTTTTATAGTGATAGTTAACTTTAAAATATGTTAATGTAGTTTCATCAGCAAACACCTGTACATGCTTTTTGTGTGTGCGCTCACACTTGTCTGCTTGCAGGTTTGGTCCATTTGGCAGCAGCATGGAAAAAAGCTGTAAGGATCAGGCTGCATCAGCGTCATGAAGAAACACAGACACTGTCTGCTAAAGTTAATGTCTGTGTCTTGGACTGTGACAGAGCGCTCTGCTGCTGCTGCGCTGCCCCTCTTCTTTTCTTGTGGAAACAAATCTTGTGGGGACACTATGCTCCACTTGGTTAATAAAATCACTGAGTTACTAAACAGCTATATAACTAAAAAAAACGATGCTACCATCAAGTCAATTAAGCTATTTGTAGTGACACTACTGTCCATTACTGTCAAATACACCTTGTACATAACAGTTTTTATAGAAATCGTTCTACATTTTAAAATAAGAAAATAATTCAACCTAGGCAAGTCAAGCTGTTCAAAAATTATATATATATATCCTAGGTCCAACATGCACCTTTCTTTGCCCTGGAAATGTAATGAAAAAGTTCACAGGGTCAAGGAAGGAGGAAATAAAACCATCCAAATAATAGTGTATCGTGAAAAGAGAGTCAAACTCCTGTAACACTTACACAAGACATGTGGAACAGATGTAATGTGTGTATATTTTGTAAAAAACAGTGACTACACTCTGATGGACTACAAAATGCTCATTTACACTTATCTGGTACACCTGTTTAACTGTTTTTAACGCAAATGGCTATAAAGCCAATCATATGGCAGCAACACAATGGATTTATCCATGTAGACATGGTACATATGACCTGCTGAATTTAAACTGAGCATCAGAATGTGAGGAAAGGTGATTTGAGTGTCTTTGAATATATCATGGTTGTTGGTGCCAGACAGGCTAGTCTAAGTATTTTAAAAGTTTCTGATCTACTAGGATTTCATGAACAACCACCCCTCTGGTTTACAGAGGACGGTCCAAAAGGGGAAATATTCAGTGAGCAGCAGGTCTTGGGCCAAAAATAGTTTGTTGATGTTGGATGTCAGAGGAGAATTGTCAGAGTGGTTGGAGATGATAGAAAGCAACATTAACTCATGTGACCATTTGTGTAAACCAAGGTATGCATAAGACTATTTCTGAATGTGCCTTAGCTCACCAACACTGGACAAAAGAAGATTGAAAAATGTTGCCTGGTCTAATAAGTCTTGAATTTACCAGCAACACTCAGATGATAGGGTCAGAATTTGGTGTAAAAAACATGAAAGCATAGATCCATCCTGCCTTGCATCAGCGGTTTAAGCTGATCGTGGTGGTGGAATAGTGTGGGGGATATTTTCTTGGCAAACTCTAAGCCCCTAAGTACCATCTGAGCACTGTTTAAACACCACACCTTGCCTGAGTGTGTATCCCTTTATAAATACAGTAAACCAATCTTCTGATGGCAACTTCCACAAGGATAACTCTCCTAGTTACAAAGCAGATGGAAAGACTGAGAAAACAGATGGATCAGGGGTACTCAGTAAATGAAAGGAGTTTTTTTTTTTTTGTTTTCTTTTCACTGATTTTGAACATACTCTAACAGTCATCAAAACTGAATAAATGAGCCAAAATAACAGAAAATATGGGCTCTTAGAGCTCTTGTACTAATATTATTAAAATCCACACTGGTTCTGTAGACATCAAGTGATGGGTAAAGCACTTTAACTGGAAACAAAGGCACCTCAAGATTACAGATGAATATGCCCTTTATCCGCTTTGATGGAAATATAATGAAAAAATGATCATAGAAATAATAGGCTGGCCTTTAATATCGTCAAAATAATGTAAACCACTCTCCTTTCAAATGAAAGAGAATGAAAATCTTCCATATTAATCTATACAACTTCAAAGAAGTGACACAAGTGCCTTCTAATTACTGACTGATTATTAGGAGGTTGTTGTGAAATCAGAAATGATCACATGTAAGGTGACAGAGTAGTTATAGCTAGAATATTATTCAGTCCTCATATTACCTACGTGGATTACAAGTTCATTTTGATGACATATATTGTGTAGTTCAATGGAAATGATATTAAAATGTATTATTTTAAAATGTTGTCACAAATAATTGTGGGTGGGAGAGATATTTAACGCACTAAAGAAAATATGAACTAAACAACATTTTTAGCTCTTCAAATGACCATAAATTGGTGCATTATTTTTCTTTATTTATTTGTCTTTTTTATTCTCACAAACAAAAAGCAGCCATGGGACTTAATTTGTGTATTAGTGTTGTATCCTTTATCTTATCTGACAAATAGAACAAATAAAAAAGGTGTCACTGTTAACTAATGTTAAATCAACTGGTGACATTTCAATCAGTATCTTATAAGCTGCTCACATGACAGACATTAGGCAGAAGTCTGTGGAGTCACAAAGTCTAGCCTACAAGATATATATTTTTTTTTTTTTAGCAAAATGTAGCTGCAAAATGAAGCATTTACATCCACCCTGTTAATGAAAAAAGAGATGGTATGTAGTGACATGGTATGGTTGTACATATGAGGTACATATGTGGGCCATAGAACTTTTTAAGGGGAAAAAAAAGCTACAATTTGGGAGGAAAGGTTTTTCTTTTGCCTTTTATAAAAGTGCTCTGCGTTCAGATGCAGACAGTGTGATTACAATGTGCGTTCACATGGATTCGCGAGAACGACTGAAAACATGGTATTGTGTATGCCAGGCCAGTAGTTGGCAACGTAAATCTGTAGTGTCCTTGGCAAATATAACAAATGGGTCTAAGGTGGTCACAGTATTGACGCAGCAAATCCACATTTTGTTGGAGAAGCAATAACAAACCTAGAACAGTTAGCAGCACACATGTTGCTCAGTGGTCGGTCATAACTGTTGTTCTTGTTGTTGTTCCTTGATGTGCAAGCAACTTTTATCTGAAAGAGTACTGCGCATACGTGGCTTGTATCCATTTTGCTTGACAACGGAGATTTGATTACACAGAGATGAAAACAAAAACGTTTTCAAAACTTTTTACTCCGGACCCCGGTTCTAAAAGTTTGCAGATTCAGGCACTCTGGGCACCGTTCTCGTGTAAATGGAAGGCGCAAACACAACAAAAACTCTACGATTTTAGCTGCTTTTATTGTTGTGTAAACAGGCCCTTAGAGACTTTAACTGCTCTCAGAAGGTATCACTCAGGACTTTTTTTTCAACAAAAGATGAATTTTTAAAGTGTTTCTAACCTTGAAGCGCAATTGGATCCACTATCTTATTGTCTCTAATCAGTTACATCCAATCTTACAAAGCTCAAAGTCAAACAACTGAGCTCGGTCTGCAGATGAACTGCTCAATCAGTCCTTAAATTCATCAGTCAATAGCACATAGCAGCTCCACTGTAGATCAAAGTGTTTATGGGAAGGCATAAAAGTGATTAGCAAAAGATGATAACAGTAACAGATTTTTACAACTACTCAGCAAATAAACACTCAGCTGAGGGGTGTAGATTATTTAATTGTAATAGTAATAATATGTAGGATGTCAAGATGGATTTGTAGACTAATGCCTATCAATATAGCTGTAGTAAAAAAAACAATTAAATCAAATAAGGGAGGAAAAGAGGGAAACCAAAGCAGTGAAATGAAAAAGCAACAGACAAGAATCAATAAAAAACTCGAATATATGAAAAAAAATGTAAAAAGATTAAGTAAAAGAAACTCTAATATGATTCAGTGTAAAAAGATGAAAACTACAGTATATGATCAGGATAAGAAATACAAATAAATGGTAAAATATAATTAAACAAAACTCTAAAATTTAAAAAAAAAAAAAAAATGTCAAAATGTTATAGTTATAAACAACGCTCATAAAAAAAGACAAAAAAAAAAAAAAAACATAAATCAGGCAGAGATGGGAGCTATGAGCCTGACGACAGCAGAAAGAGACTGCCCATACAGCGATTAGCACTGATGCTAACAGCTTCAGTAGCAGTTTTGTCAGATCTGGACCACATTTCATCATTAAATTAAAAACATATACTAAGACTAAAAGCATTTATCAAGATACTCTACTTACTCTACTTACATTATGTTTTGGACAGAGTTTGTTCTACCAAGTGGTTCACATTTGGTACTTTTACAGTAGCGCTGAACTACTAAGACATCTGATTGGCCATAATTACTTGAGACTGATGGAACAACTATCCAATCACCTGCTGGATATGTTCTTTTTAAGGTCTTGTCCAGCCAAAACATTTTCAATGGGCAGTTGCCCAGATGAAAAAGTGGCATATATTAGGTATATCTGATGTGTCAGGTAAAAGAGTTTCCACAGCAATGATAAACATTCCATGCCCTTCATGATGGCTCAGGTATCACAGACAACATTACAAGACGAGACTATGAAACTGAAGTACTCTTCTGGCTTTGAAAACCTTCAGAAATATCTGAGGCAAGTTAACAATTAACTGTAATAACTGTGTTACAATAGCTGACAATTACTTGTAGGCTAATCAGTATGGAAAATTTAATCTTCATTTTTCATAAAGTTGTCCTTATTTTACTATCAGATATTTATAGTTCTGATAACATTTCTCCCTGGTGGAAGTACATGTATGTGAATAAGTCAGGCAATCAAAGTTTGGGTTGGAGGCAGAGTAAATTATACGCTGTAGACATTAAATGCCAATCATACAGAGTCCTGGAGCTATTAAGCGGACTAAAAGAGACATGTCCTTTCATCAGTTTCTCTTGCCACATTGTATGCCGCTGAATGTGGCACTTCCTCCCTTCTATTCCAGTGGGCGTTTAATTGGCTAGAAGCGAGAAACATGGAGGAGAGTGGGAATAAAGGCCTTGGTAGCACCATGCAGAGCGATACATCACCGCATGACAGCGCATTGAAGTGGTGGGATGGTTGTGAAGCCAGCACACTGCTTTTTAATGAGGGTCTCTCTCTCGCTCTGTTCTCTTTCCACTCTTCCTCCTCTAAGCCAGTTCTCCCCTTGTCTTCCCTTTCCAATCTAACCTGCTCCTGACCGGCTGCTGTACACAGCACACAAAAGACCCTCTCTTCAGCGCAGTGGCAGTGGCAGTGGCAGTGGCCTGTCCAAGGTACATGCCCATCAGAGACCTGATCTGCTCATTACTGCTTACTGTGACTGGGAGGGAGGAGAAGACCTTAGAGGTTGCTTTGACAACAGATCTGCCCAGGAAGTGTCACGATAAAGGGAAAGGTAATGGGTGATCATGGTGAGGGACTGTGTGGACAGGATGGAATGGTGCCTGGGAATAAGCAGGCAAATTAAGGACCACTCTAGGAGGTCCTTCATGCAGTAATTAAGAGATATCATGGAAAAGGGCAAATCTTTTCCTGTCAAAGTACATGGTGGGAGACAACCTCACATAAGTGGTGATTATGAAAGGTTTAAATTGTTAGGCTGGGGGCATTTTAGTGGGACTAACACTTACATCTGTGGTCAGTTGACTGGCACAGTCATCATACCAAGGCAATAAGCAGTCCCTCCAGGATTATATGCCATTTTTGTGATTGTTGTAGCAAAAAAAAACTGATTTTGAGGAACGCTTTTCAAAAAGTTCCGGCAAAAGTTTCAATATTTTAGGGCTTTATTTTATTAATGACAGAAGAGAGGGTGAGTTTGCAAATTTATTGCAACACTTCCTAGTATTTTTGTTATCCTTTCAAAAAATGATTAAAAATACAATTCTAATCTAAAATTGACTTCATTTCCAACAGATATTAGTTTCCTCAAAGTTTTTCTGTTTGGGATAAGACCAGGTCCATTGGGGGTTGGGGGTAAGAGCGGGTTGCCTTGAACCTTAACAACACTTTTTGTCTGTTTGTGTTAGTGAGTTAGTTTTTCATAGCCTAGAGTCAGGGGCCACGCCACTCAAACTAGAAAGTTAGGAGCAGGATGGAGACATTGCACCGAAAAAAGGAAGCAAATAAGAGGCAGTAGTGCTCTGCCAAATCTAAACAAGTGCACATAAATCAAATAAAACCCACAAAGTATCATGCCTTCTGGAGTGACTGGGGGTCAAGTTCAACTCATAACAACTGAATATGACGAGATATCGTCTCCGATTCGGTGGTGCACACACACACAATAGACCTTATTTAGTGATGAAGGTTGTTCGTATTGCAACAACAAATGCACAAGATGCTAGTGGATTTTGTTAAAGTTATCATGCAGGACATCAGGAAGCTGCTTTTAGAAACTTCGCTCTGATTTTGGCTGTTATTGTTATTTTTTTGTCACATATCCTCTCGTGTAAACAGGGATGTCCATTTAACATCTGATGCTGGGAGGGTAAAGAGTGAGGATAACTGGACAAAATTGCTGGACAGTTGCAGTGATTGGACAAAAGCGTGAGTCTGCAAAGAATTCCAGAGAATTGGCTGATTTTGCATTAATTGTTGTAATGCCGAAACTGCAACAATTGCATTTTTTCTATATTTTGTCACTGTGGGGCACAGACCTCCTATATCCAAAATTGCTACTTTTTAGGTTATGAAAAAAACTGGAAATAGATGAATAAATATTGTATTGTCCAAATTACAATTTGTACTGTGACTTTGTTAAAAATTTATAAAAGCCACTCACCAACTGCAATCTGACCAATGGCACTATTTAAAAAAGATAGAAAATCATACAAAATGGAGATAGGGGCTTTGTGCCTGACAGCATACACGCAGAAAGCACACATCATGATATTAGAGCCTTGTCCTGGGACTGCTTGTGGATGTGTGTCCATCTTCCTTAATGCATAATGTGTCCCCTAGAGTGCAGGAACACAATATGCCAAAGAATTTAAAATGTTCTGCATCCTAAAGTAGGAACAATCAGAACCACCCCTCATTTCTACACAGACGCACCCTGGGGCACAAATGGAAGCACATGTTCATTAGCTGTTTAAACAGTAAATAATCAGTTCAAATCAATGACTGTTTTATATCAATCTATCTATCTATCTATCTATCAATCAATCAATCAATCAATTAATCAATCAATCTATCTGTATTTATATATATATACACATATATATATGTATAATCAGCACATGGTTAAATAAAGGTTAGATAATCTGCTGTACTTTTTTTAAAAACTCTGACTGAAAAATTGAAAAATCCCCTGAAAACAACAACTTGTTTGAATGCCTCTCTGTTTCTTTGCGGTCACTCAGAGAGGGGAGGCTTTCAACCAAAGCCTTAATATTTAAACATTTGCCTTTAGGAGATAAATTCATTTTTTTACCATGAGAAAAAAAGAAAAACATTTTCCTCTGAAAATCTGACCTGAATTTGACTCTTCTTGATCAGGCTAGCAGCACAATCAGACAGAACAATGTTCACTGAATTCTTTAAAAGAAAAAAAAAACAAAAAACTATGAATGGTCAAGAAAAATGAACTCAGAATTCAAAAGAAAGATGTATGCTTCATGTTGCTTCAGAAAAAAATCAGAGGACAGGTAGTCACTCTCTTTCTCCAATGACCATATCTAGAGATGATTACATTAGGGTTTATTTTGCTGTAAACAAGACCCCCTCTAAAGGGGGAAAGCATTCTTGTAGTTTAATGCTGTGGGGAGGCCTAAGTTTAACTTTTGTGACAGTGATGTTGGTGATTAAAGCAGTGCTAAGACCTGCAAAAAACTTAAGCTGCACATCCACCAAGCAGTCTGTTTTGGTTAGGCTCAGAACACCACCTATTTGCAGGTGTTTCCAGTGTCAGATAAGGAGAAAAGGTACCTGAATAACCACCATATGCCATCCCACTTTTTGGCGAGCAAACCAATCAACCCTAATAGAGGGTGCTATATGGTGCTGCAGTCTGTTGATTGGTCTCAAAAATCATAAATTCCCATGCAACAGCAATGACAACGAAAATACATACCTTACAAAATGAGGTATGTATTTTCAAATGAGCCATGGATTTAGAGTTATTTGAGTGCAGGAAGTCCTCAATTGTTGCTCTTTTTTACAAGTTCACTCTACTGCAGACCCCTGCACTGGGCTGTGTGGCTGTGAAGTCTCCTATTTATGTAGCCGGGCCAACCCTCGCATCCCCACCCTCAAGTGAAGTTACTGCTACCAGTGGAAATGCAAACAAGACCAGGTTTAACGGCTACAAACTTTACCGAACTGTACTGAACCAAACCAGACCACTCAGTGGAAACGAGGCGTCAGTGTTAACTTACTGTAAGACAGGAGGGAAGCGCTAATACCACTTTTTGAACATGCATTTCAAGTACATAATTTGGTGCACTGAGGTTGACTTGGTGGTTATTTTCTTTTTTTAATTTACATTTTACACAGCTTCCAAACTTCAATGGTATTGGAGTTTGTAGAATATGGGATGAGAAATGAAAGAGCCCTTATTTTAGGTAGGAGGCTCAGCTTTAAGTTACATCCTGGAACCTTATCATGGCAAAATCATTAGGGATACCAGAGTGGTGTGATTGTATGAGCTGCTGTAAACACATTCAATGAAACACACGAGCAGCGCAGGTACATTGCACAGGAAAAACAGGCGAAGGCTTTGATGATGATGGACAAAACAGGGCACACAAATCCCACGAAATCAATAAAGTATCATGACTTTCTTTTGAAATGAGAGGGCTGTCACACTTGACTCATGACAACTAAATATGAAGAGACACAAACGCAGACACCCATCCTTCTCTAATTCGGGTGGTGCTCACACATGTGCAGTTTGTCTCTCATCTGTGACTAGCACTTATACACACAATAGTACGCACACAGACATGCAGTCATCCCCCAAAATATGTTCTACAGAATAACAGAGCCTGTGAAGTGATGGAGGTAATTTGTATTGCTCTACAAAGTGTGGGTGATGCAACAGATTATGCCTCTGATTTCATGTAAGGCATCAGAAAGCTGCTTTTAGATACACAGGAATTGATTTTGTCTGTTATTGACAGATTTTTGTGATGCACGTCCTCTAGATTGCAGGGATGGATGTCAATCTGAATTCTGAAGTTGATGCGCAGGTCTGGGAACTGATAATTGGACAAAAGAGTTTGGATAAAATTGTAAGGAATTTGCAACGATTAACTAAATTGGAAATGTGATCCTGAAATCACAATTTCCTGGAGAGACAGTTGAAAGACACGGTGGACTGTCAGACAGCATTTACTTTCCAGTGGATCTCTCTGAGATGGAGCTCTGTAGAAGTACAGTTTAGGCTTTCCTCCCTCCTTTTCAGTGAGTGCATTTAGTTTTAATAACTGCTTTTCACTATTAAATAAAAGTGTAAACTGGTTTGAAGACTTAGGATCTGATCAACTAAAGGTTTGTGCGTATAAAAACAGGTGCAAACTTGATAGTGTGCGCAAAGCTGATCCACTAACAGGGTGCACCGAGGATTGTGTCTGTCAAATGAGCAAAATAGCTCATGTGACAGACAACAAAACAAACAATCCATTTAGTCCGTTTGCCTTCATGAATATGCAGAATACATGCAGATGATCAGAACACGTAAAATACTAGGAGGAAGAGACGCAAATGTGATCATTTAGCACCCGCAATGTGATTTATCAAACCCAGAACTGATTGTGGGCGGTGTTTTTGTGTCTAAATTTAGCACATTTGAAAGGCAGGCAAAACAGGCACAACGTTACGCACAGAGGACTGCGGTCATTGTGGTGAGAAAAAGAGGTTGCATTAACCGAATATTTTCCAGCATTGACTGAATTATTTGATGAATGACTGAAAGATTTGGAGGCTGTCTTTCATTATGATGTACTGGAATAAAAGGGACAATGCAGTGTGCTGTCATATTCATGCAGACACACGTGTTAAGTAAACCCTCTCTGTTTTGCGCTATTAATACATCGTGGAGGAGGTCATTTAACCTATGTAAAAAAAAACCTTCATAGCCATAATCACTCCATTTGTCACTCAGAGCTGACTGCATCACACAGCTCCGAGTAAAGGAGCTGTCAGTCCATGTGTAAAAAGCAAGAGTACCCGCGCAGTCTGTGTGTGCGTAACTGTAAGACTGCTCTTCACATGAGAGGGTATTGATGATGAAGCTGTGTAACTATGTGAATGTTTTCATTTAGATTATGATTAATTGGAATCAGAAAAGGTATATTAAAAAGGACGGATAGAAATATGGCATGAGGGAAAAGTGACGACCTTGTCCGTCAAAGTGACAGACAACAAACAAAGATTACCACAAGTTTGTTCATTTGCCACAAACTACCTGGCTTCAAACTTCGTTTTTGGTTTATGGCCACTCTGCTCTCCCAAACTCTCCATGGTGACAGCCAGTAGCACACGCAAAATCCTCCTTTTAAGGGGGCGGTCCACACCACTTTTGCACCTGTTTTGAATTGCACAAGCAGTCATAGTAGATCACCCGCAACACGCCCACTAATAGCACGTGCAATATTTTAGTTTGCACATGCAATTTAGCACTCGTTATTTTGGACCTCAGTAGATCAGGCCCATAGCCTGCAACTGAGACCATCAGCTTCTCCACAAAAGTAGAGGGAAGCCTTTCTGGCTCACTAGCAGGGCATTCCATTAGAGTGTTGCGTCCCATGAATGCTAACAACAGCAATAAAACAATTTCTAAGTGTCAATTTATGAGATTTAATTTTAAAAAAGCATTCTAATGATAAAACATCAGTTGACTGGCATTACAAGTGCCTGAACTGATAAAAATAGAAACTGTCATAGCATAAATGAGCAGTTCTTCTGTTGCCAACTTGTGCTATAATGGTTCATAGTTCAGTTCCATAAACTTTTTGTGCCCATCCTTAGCCAGTCCTTTTAAATTAAAGTCGGTGTTATTGATGGCTGATGCTGCAGAGACAGAGCCACCCTCTGGGGCCCTGTGGTCATGAATTACACCTCATGCTGTGCAGAAGAGCTGTGAATAAACCATGTCTGAATGTGGAAGAACAATATTTTAAGTTTATAGGACGAATCCCCTGCAACTCTCATGAATATGATACCTGTAATACATTTTGATCAGTGGGTCAGGAGGGAGGAGCGAGCGTCCCTGGTGAATTTCAACAACAGTCAGACTCTAAAAGAACCAAGGTCAGACACCAGGGACACAGCCATCTCTGTGCTCCCTTACAGATGAGAGAGCTGTAGGTGCTCATGGGAGTCGGCTGCAGGGCACCCTGACTGATGGTACAGAAACGTCTCTCTGGTGCCCCTGTTGTTCAACCATTGAGCCAGGGCCCAGAGGCCAGAAGGCTAGGAAACAACCCTGCCTTTGCCCGTCTGCTCAATTTCAGCCTGATATCTATCACACTCAGCCCGATCGATGAAGAGTTCTTCACCTGGAGCCAGCCATGCCTGCAGGAGATGACCTCCTGATCTCACTCTGATTTCATCGCGCGGCTCTGATCGAGATCCATACTGCCAGCTTAACTTGGCTTAGCTTAGCTTAGCTGCCCTCTGGACATGGACCTCTCGCAGCAGGCACAAAGGTCAGCCCCACCGTAGAGTCCATTACTGCTAAAAGAAAAAATACACAGTGCTATGAAGCCTCCATGGACTGGGATTAGAGTCAGAATGGGTAGAACCGGGCCAGAATGTGAAGTGGGATGGTAACAATTACAGGCAGATGTGAGAGCCGGACATTTACCGTGTCAGTCTGAGATTGATCCATCAGTCTGGCTCCTGCCCTTTGCCTCATCCCTCCACTTTTGTCTTCTTGTACAAACTCTTTTCACTGTAACTGACAGGTTCAGCAGAACAGACAGGGCTTCACTGATGGGGTTGAAGGTTCTTGGCATTCAATTATAGGTACAAGAAAATAAGTGGTTCCAAAGGGTGCAGGTCTCAACAATATTCTGTAGGCAAAGTCAAAAGTGTTTAATACATAAATCACGCAATGCATTGTAGGTCACCTTGCAGCAACATGGTAAACAAGTAATTTGACCCGACTGTGAGTTGTATAAGCATTGTGGAAAGGTTGGCTTAATGATAGGGGTGACGGAAATTTTTCTAATGTCACGGTAATGAGCATGCTTCACAGGAGACAGGTTTTGCAGCGAAATGCATAAAATTAAAGCTTTAACACAGCAAATGCAAAAAGAGGTTATGTAATTGCGTTTCTTACAGGTAACAGGCTCATCCCACTCACTTTGAGCCCTCCAATTATAACAGCACTTCTGTCTGTCACGGTGAAGCTAAAAGAAACCCGGGGTAAATATGATATGTTTTTCTAAAAGTAACTCCAAGAAGATCTACAAATCAACAAAAAACACAGCAGTGCCTCACCCCCGCACTTCCCCACAGGGGGCATTCAGAGAGTGTGAGGGGGTGCTGACAGCAACATATCAGAGGAGGAGGGCGTTGAAGTGATATAGGGGGGTTTCTAGCTGAAGGCAAGAACACAAAAAAGAATGACAACAAGATTTTAAACAATGTGACTTCCATTTTTAATTATGCCTGTTAACAATTTGAGTGTCCTTTCAGCAACAGCATCCTTTCTGTTGCAAACATCTGCGTTGCCTTCACCTTAAAAGGACATTCGTTTATTTTATACAGTACTATGAACAGTGTTTTGTAAGGTGTGAAAAAATACTGTATGCCTCACAAATATAAATGTTAGTGGTTTATTTTCATTATATTTACAGAGCAAAGAGTCAGGTTTTCAACAGCAAGGTAGAAAAAAATAACATTTAGGTAGAACTACTTTAATTCTCCACACAAGTAACTTTAATTTATGACTGCAGAATAAAAGCTGTATGATCTTGACCACGGAAAATGGATGAGTGGCTGGCTTGACCGCAGTATCTCTTTATCAATATGCACTCAACTATAAAACAAAACATAAAAACAAAGCACTAATATTCTAAATGTGCAATTGAATGTGATGAATTTTGATTAAACTATGAAAATTTGGACGATCAATCATGACTAAAAATGTTATTCTCTTGACAGCCCTATTAATTATATAGCAGACATTTTCTAAAAGGTGGAGCAAGCAACAAAGGGTGAGGAAGGATCTTTACCATCACAAGGATGTTATTTTTTTGTTCATTTGTTGGTTTGTTGGTTTTTTTGCTTGGCTGTGAGCAAGATTACTCAAGAAATCCTTAACATATTCAGATGAACTTTTCAGGGAATGTTGGCCATGGCACAAGAAAGGAGGCACCAGATATTGATGGAGATCCAAATGCAATATTTCTTTACACTGTATAATAGGGCAGTTTTCCACATTTTTGCTATTAACTTGGCAAACAATGTCAGAAAGGCATTGGCAAAGGTTAGTGCTCTTGGAGCACATCTAGTTTTCTTCATGTTGAGGATGGTTTTTCGACAGATCATGGACACATGTTTTTGTATAAAAACTATTAAAAGTGTATTTCGTATATTTTGGGACCTTTCATTCTGTTGAAGACAGCTGACGAGTTGCTGCTCCTTGCTCTTACTCTGCATGTTGCATCTACTAAACAGAGAAAGACCTTTTGTCAAAAGGGAGAATAAGTTGATACATATAAAATCAAACCCTTTGTTGCTTGCTCCACTATAGGTGTAATTTTCTTAAAAAATGTGACAACTATTGTGGTATGCAAAATATATGTCAGCACTTTTTTTCCAGTATAACCCATTCCTACTGTGTACAGTCCATTAAACTCTTGTTCCACTAACAGATTTAGGAATATTGTACATATTCGGTTAACAAGGACAAATTCCCTCTCAACACTGTTTTACACATTAAAAACAAGTCTCACAGTTTGGAGCCCGTAATGGCAAAGGAGTCAAGGATCAGGGAAAGTGTTAATCCCGCCTGCCCCAAGGACTGTGATTGTGCTCTAGACCTGGTCACCATTTGTCACAATCTGTTGTCCTGATTAGCATAACATGTAGAACGCCACACGTGCATGCCTCAGCAGCCTCAATTAGTGCCTCCACTTAATCATCAGCCCCTAAGCTGTAGTAGATACTAATGGATTGCTCACTAGGGGTCCATCCATCAGCTGCTTATTGTAAACTGTGTGACTCATGCTATGTGGTGAAAAAAGTGTCTGGCACTTTCAAGCAAAGGTGTACAGTCTCCTGATAAACAGCATGCATAATATTACCTGCAGCCGTGCAGCTTTCTACAGGATTAGCTGGCATACAAGTGCTCATGTCTATGTGTGGAGCTGTGTGTTTGATAAATGGCTCCACAGATTTCACTTTCTGGCAGAGGAGATGTGCATTGCAACAGAGGGAAAGGAATCGAAGGGGGTACAATGAAACATTCATTGGAGGATGTTGATAGATGACTTTATCATGTGAGAGCACAAGTGGCCAGAGAAGGCCGGGGTGATGATGTATTGTTTAACGATACATCGGAGCAGTACGTGAATACAAACGGTGGCTTTCATTTCTCCCTCATCTCTGTGCCCGCAAACGCCCGTGTGAGTGAGCACAGTTTGGTGTCTCGGCTTGGAGCAGGAAGACAGATGAGTCCAGATATGATGTATGCCCTGTCCTCCTGCTCTCGCTCCATCACCGAGCGTCCACAGCTCGGGTAATGATGATGAGGGCAACATGGACAGGAGCGTATTACACCGCGATGGTGAAAGATAATGGAACGGCCTCCTACTGTGCCGGGGAATCTGCTCAGGCATCCAATTACTGCCTTTGAGATCCATCTCGACGTGACCCAAAAAATTACACATCGCTCCTTCACACTTACAGTGAAATAGAGGATGCAAGTGTGAGGAGGTGGAGGGTTAGGGGGGAGACAATTAATCTACATTGTAAATATAGGTAATATTTTAGCAGGGATGAAATGTAACAAACAATATTTTCTTTTGTTACTGTTAGTCATAAGCTTTTTTGTGTACTTGTGATACTTGTGATAATTACTTCACTTCCTTCAGTGTCTGGATACTTAATAAGAAATACACAATTACCTCCGCCATGGAGGTTATGTTTTCGCCAGGGTCTGTCTGTCTGTTTGTTTGTTTGTTTGCTTGTCTGTTAGCAAGATTACGCAAAAACTACTTGATGGATGTACATGAAAATTTACCAGAGGTGTGGTTGGTCCAAGGAAGAAGTCATTACATTTTGGTGCTGATCCAATCCAGGCTGACGTCACAAAAAAAACCATTTAAGTTTATAACAGCAAATCCCATTCATTTACGGCATTATTGGAATTGTAGTTTATTTGCACACTCCGTCTGCTGTATCACAGCATGTCCAACAGCTGATCAGCAGTGAAAGCTGTGCATGCACAATTCTGCTCACAGACATAGCGGAGAGGAGGGAATGTTTTGCCAATGGAGAAAGCCTGGCGCTGTTCCTGGAGCCTTGGTTTCTAAGATAAATTAAGGTAGCAGACTCTCCTGAAATTGTAATAAACATCCCAGTCCTCTACAACTCACAACCACCAGTAACATTACTGTGAGCCCATTTACATACGCCGCAGCTCTGATTGCTCGCAGTACCGCCAGCCGTGCCTCTCAAGCACTGCTGATAATGTCAATACAGAAATAGTCTGACATAGCATTAGTCTGTGTGTGTGTGTGAGTGTAAAATCCTAACCCCCAACTTCCAGAGCGAATGCACTGCGCACCGAAGCGCTGTGGTTTTGCTCCAACTGACAGGCCGGCGACATTGCCCGCTGCGGCGCGCACACCATCAGCATCTGTACAAGCAGCAGCATATTGGTTCAGTCAACAAGTTACAAGACCCACTACTTACGAGCTCACTCTATTGGGTAATGTTTATATCAACAACTATCACACTTCTTGCAAATTGATGTTTTTCATCCACAATGTGCGTATAAAATAAATATAGGACTATAATGTTGGGGGGAAATCCCAATTTATGGGTGGATGAGATGCTTGGCGGAGGTCTGCGCTCTCGGAGTGCTTTTCTAGTTTTAAAAACTAAACTATTTAAAAGCTGTATAAAACCAGTGTTGGCACAAAAAGGTTCTTTTCAGTCATGCAATACCAATGACAGTGATGCACTTTGCAATGTTGGGGCCCAAGGCAAACACAGACATGGTGTCCTCCAATTTTTTTGTGGATTGCCTTACATAATCCATTTTATAAGAAACCTGGTGGGTTGGACCAAACCACAGGGGTGACTGCGAGCGTCAAGGAGGGGTCAGCTCAACGAATACCTGAAGAGTTGGATCATGGGATTAACACAGGCCTGGACAAAGGCTGTCAGGAGGCAGGAGAAGTATAGGGAACAGGTTGATGAGCCAAAGTGCTGAACCAGCATATGCTCTTATACCCCACCTGATCAATGTGAAATTTATCTGAGAAACAATAACATTATTGGTAGCATCATTGAGCACCGTTTCTGTTGATCAGAGCACTCAGTTCTAAGAAATAAGTAACACTGAAGGCAGACGAAAGAGACAGCAGGTCTCCAACTTGCAATTGTCTGTTTACAGGGAGAGGATTATGGTGGTCCAACATACGTAAGCGTGGTCACCTGGTGTGAGGCCCCCACTCAGGAGGGGCCTGTGGAAGTGGTGGAGGAGTACAGGTACCTGGGCACAATTTATGACAGCTTTTTGAGGTTTTCCTTCAACACTGAGGAAAGCCTCGAGAAAAGTCATCAGAGACAATTTCTGGGGCTGAGATCTTTTGGAATGAATAAAGACATTATCTCAACCTTTTATCACTCATTCATTGGGGGTGTGATAACCTTCTCTTTTGCTTGTTGGTTCTATTCCATCAGACTGCAAAATTGACATTCTTATGCACCATCAAGAAAGTCTGCTCTAAGATCATTGGTCACCCTGTAAAGGCCCATTTATGCTCAATGTTAAATACAATAATGGCAGAACTTTTTGAAGAGAAACTCTGCGAGTTAGTTAGAAATTACAAACATCTGTATGACGTTACTTCGCCTGGACACCGGGACAAACAAATGCAATAAACAGCTGGGAGGAGATTGGAGAGCAATTAAATATCAGTTGGTCAGTAGCAAAGGAGAAGTTGGGGTGTGTGTGAGACAGATTTTTTTAAAGCTCTCCCTGGTGGATGTATTGGTTAACAGCAATGCCATCAGAAAGGATGCATGGAACTATGTGAGCAGTGACGCTAACGTCGTTTGAAAAGGAGTATAAATGGGCCTTTAGAGCTCTGTCTGCCTTTTGTAATCAGCAAACAATACAAATTGTTCACAGGATCCTACAAGACCCCTCTCACGTTTTGCACTCTGTTTGAGTAGCTGCCATCAGGTCTCAGGCTGCTCTGTCCAGGATGCAAGACACAACGGAGTAGGACCACTTTTGTGCCCACAGCAGTCCAGCTCCTGAATGCTGACCCCTCCCTGTTCCAGCATTATACTGTTGCTCCATCCCTCAATAAAGTGTCCCCTGCACATTGCACTTTGGCACTATTCTGTAAGTGACAGTAGCTGTGGACAATGTGCTTTATGTTTTTGCACCTGTTTGCACTTTGCATGTGGCTTAGGTTCTGTTTGATGTCTTGTTGTGTGTCTTTTCAAGTTTGAGCTACCTTGCATTTGGTGTGTTTAACCATGTGCAATCTTCCCATGCACTTTCAGATTGAGAATGAAGATATCTGCAGCTTTTCTGTCAAACTGAATATTTGGTGAGGCACTTGCCCCTTCTGTGCTTTTTTTTTTTTTTTTGGAGTAGGGAGACTGGAGACAGTTGCAACAGGGTATGGTTGCAACATGTCATTTTTCTCCGATCAGAAGAAAGCTAGAATGATGTCACTCACACTGCACATGCTCAGTTGGCTGCTCCCTCTTGCAGAGAAAAAGAGAGAAGATTTGAAGGCTGCTCCATGATTTATTGTAAAAAAAAAAAAACTGTTTTTAGGTATGACAGTATTTTTTTTCTTGAACTTTGTTTTCATTAAACTGTTGTCACTGTTTTTGTGATTCAGCTCAAACTTATATGGCTTAATCAAGTGATATGTTAACTTTTAGCTAATATTAGTTAGCATGCATCAAGTCACATTGTTTAGCTAGCACATGTGATTTTATCATGGCTGACAGGTGCGGGAACAGTTGCAACAACTGTCCCTGTTCAATGCATCAATATAAAAACAGACCAAGATACATCTTCTACAGTTGTGTTTTCCACATTGTTTTTGGAGAGCCAGTTTTCTCAAATTTGCATTATGAATGCATATACTGACAATAGGCTCAATAAAATAATAAAAAGAAGAAAGATGTGTCCCACGGTGGAGGAATTAAATTAATTAGGATTAATTAAGTAATTAATGATTTACAGTAATTGCCTCATAAATTGTTCCATACTTCCTATGTCATAAAAGCCTACTGTTTTTCATATATTTGAATCTTTGACATCTGCACGTAAGGCATATTGATCTTGACTGTTCTATAATTGTCACCAGATTAAGCTGATCAAGAAAATAAAAGTAGAAGAATTATATGTTGCAATGCTGAGTTAGCATTTCAACATAATAACACTGTAATACTATTATAACTTAAATTTTTGGTAATAATCCTTTCATTAACACTGGAATATAATGTCTTATAACACTTAAATATATTGTATTTATAACATGTTGCAACCAACCCCCCATCAGTGGTGCAACTATCCCCGGCCTGGGGACAGTTGCACCATCTGACTTTTTGCTTTCAAAATGAAAATTATGAAGAAAGTATTTTCTGTAATCAGCTTTAAATAGTTTTGACTTTTAACGGACAGATTTAAGTTTACTGTATACACATTTGGTTTGTCTAATCCAAACTATGTATGAGTAACAGAGTCAAATTCAAAAAGTGTTGCAACTGTCCCCGGTCTCCCCTACTGAAATCAAATACATTAGCACTGAAGGGTCTAAAACAACCAATGGGCACTAATAAGCTCTATGTAATGACTCAAAAGTAGCCATCGTATTAGCATGCTAATATGTAACTAGAAATAGAAGATATATGGTCCTCAAACTCACATGTCACCCCCTTGATATATCAATGTTTGTTTGACTGGAGCAAGGTGAAAAGAGAGGGGGGAAACATCTATAAAGAGGAGACAAGCCTGGACAGACGAGCACTATTAAAGTCGACAGAAGCAGTTCTGAGGCATTTCCACATGCTAAACTGACTAAAACTTTTGAGTCCTCTTTCATTTTCTGCTTTTGAAATAATTGCTGCATTTGCAGAAAAGCGGCTTCATGGTTTGAAATTGGTGACAAAGTGGTGAGTAGCGCTCTGAGCTCTCACGACGCAGGTGGGTCTGTGACAACATGCAGGAGGAGCGGGCTTCAAAGGCAGTGAAGAAAAAAGAGAGAGGGAGAGAGTGCTCATCTTTAAAAAACGACGTCTGTGCTCTCCCGGAGGTGTCACCTGTAGCAGAGACCATCACTTGGCAGGGGAAATGCAATAAAAAGTGCTTTTTATAATAATCAATTCCAGCAAGGGCACAGTAATTCACAACACGCCATGAAAGGGCAGAGAACACGTCTGAGGATCCATCCAAGTAATAGGCCATAAATGTGATCAAACCCAAAATAAGCCTCTCATTACTACACTCATTAGCTTTATTATATTACAACCTTTGAAGGCACAGACAGTCATGGATGCTCACTCACTGTCTCTGGATTATTTCTGGTCAAAACACAACTACAGGAGCTTTTTCATTATCACAGAATACAGCCCAACTTATTAGACTAATTAAAGCTAATTACAGATGAGAGGACCTTCTAGAGGAAAGCCACAGAGCTGTTGTGTCAACATATGCCTTCAGCAGCTTCTGTGAAGTCCCCCTCTCAACTAGATTAAAAAAGATTGAACCCCCCCCACACACTCACACACACACACACACACACACTATGACTGCCTCTTATTCCCCTTTTTCCTCTACGACTGCTACCCTTTCTCCTTTTTTTGTCCTTTACTTTGATTCTCAGTCAATGCAACAGATGGGGGTGAAATTTATAGGTCATCTCATGACAGGAACTTACATATGATAGGGACAGATGTGATGAACAATTAACACAATTAAGTATGGTACAATATGATGCAAAACAATAGGATATAATAGGATAACATATTTTATCTTAAAACACAGAATTATACCGTACAAGATAAAATGATCTGATATGGCACATTGTGGTTAGATGTGATGAAATACACGGAGAGGCAATACAGTATAATATGATATACAATGCACTCCAACAGCACTGAAAATAAACTTAAAGTAAAGTTTTTATCCATTTGTACAAAAACGTACATTAATGTTGTGACTTAATTTGTGTCTGGTTGCACCAAGAGGACAAACGATTGATCTTAACTTGAAGAGCAGCCTTTTTCAAACTGAAGTAAACTTCAGTCTATATCGGAGCCTGAAAATGACCCGGGGCCCCCACAACCCTCATACAGCCAAATATAAATACTAACGTAGCTGACACCTCCTCTTATTTTCATTGACAGGTTCCAGTAAGAATGCTTAGTGCCATGATCCTGTTTTTTTCTTTTAGTTAAGTTACCCATTTTGTTTAATGTTTTGTCTCGTGCTTCCTGTTTTATTTTGAAAAGTCATCTGTTTCTCCTTGTCTTCGTAGGTTTTGCTTCCTGTCACACCTGATCCCTTATTGTTCTTCCCCAGCTGTGTCTCATCACCCCCAATCAACTCATGTATTTAACCCTCATGTCTTCCCCTGTCTTGTTGCCAGTTTGTAGTACCCTCAAGTCTTGTTCCAGCACTCATAGTTCTTGTCTTGCTGTGAATAACCTTGGTAATTTTGACCTTGTTTGTTGCTTCACATTTTTTGGACACTGTTGCCTGATCTTTTGGACTGCTTTCCCTTGTACCGAACCTTTGCCTGGTAATACATTTAACCCTTTAAACCTTCCTCGACTTCTGTGTGGTGTGTCTCACTTGAGTGTCCTACTCTCTGGTTCAGGTTCTGTTCTGTCTCATGATACTTAGTTGTTCTACTATATTTAATTTTCATACAGACTTTCTGAACATACTTTGTGATTCTGCAAACTCCCTCCTAATACCCTTCATGCCTTTGAAAGTATGGATGACTTCTCAAACTGAGCAACCAAGTGGTGTAGTGAGATATGTAATGAAATGCCTTCAGTTAATCAAACAATATTCAAACTGCAACACAGATTCTGTTTTTCAGACAATATAAATGATAACTAGCAATAAAGTTAGTTAAATCTTACGGCTCTTTATGTGGTTCAAGGGCTTTTTTAAACATTTTAGATGTGACTATAATCAGGCTCATGGTTTTTATTTATTGTGAATGACCTCTTATGGCCCACCTGTAATACCTCCACGTCCCACAGTTTGGGAAGCATTATCTTAGAGCAAAATTGCCAGACTACATAAATATTGTCTCAAATATGAAATTTCAAATTCATCTGATAAATTAGTAAGTATAATTCTTTAACACAGATAATTTTAAAGTGCAGCTTCTCTGGTGTGGCTAAGTTGTCTCAGAGAGAACAGAGGCCGGAGAATATATATATATGTATATATGTATATATGTATATATGTATATTTGTATATATGTGTATGTGTATATATGTATATATGTATATATGTATATTTGTATATTTGTATATATGTGTGTGTATCTATCTATCTATCTATCTATCTATCTATCTATCTATAAATATGTATATATATGTATATATATATATATATATTTATATATATATACATATATATGTATATACACACACACATACACACACACACACACATATATATATATATATATATACATATATACATACTTTTCAAAGCAACATTTCTCTTAGTAACTTACAATCTGATGTGACATTGACATAAATTTTGACCCCACTGAGGAGTCAGACTTCATTGGCTGCCACATCTTTCAGGTAGATTCATCTCCTCACTTTGCGTTCACAGATTATTTCATTTTGACAATAGATAAAGAATATATGCTGGACTTGCTCTTTTCAATCTTTCTCTGCTCCTACTGGGTAAATATGTCATGTTTAAAGCTTACCAAAAGATATAAACAGACATTTTTCAGATCTGTTGCTGATTACTGTTGAACCACCGTCTTTAAAATTTCCCCAGAATTTAAACATCACCTCCACAGACTGACAATCGGTACCAAGCTGTTACGCCAAGAATGGAGAAAATGTGCTGGATGGCAGGTTGTAAAGCTTCAAGGCTAAATTACAAACCTGCCCCACATACATCCAAGGCTCATATACAGAGATTCTCCTGTGAAGGGTGCATTTTTTACCTCAGAGTAGGAAAACATGTTTCATTCACCTTGTGCTCTTTCTTTCCACTTTTGTTCATCTGGAGGATACTAGAGGGAAATTAGAGCCAAGAATAAGCAGCAGGAGTTGTAAAAACATGACGCTGGATGTGTTCTGTTTCTGTCAGACATCTTGGAGTCATGAGGTCTCATCTTTTCTCTGCGAGTTTTAATAATGATATTCCCATTTTTTTACAATGAGAGTGCCAATTTAATGCTGCTCTAGATTTGATTCACAGTCGCGTGACCTTCCCCGTGTCTCCCAGTCAGTACATCCAATCATCATATTTCCATGTATTCAATCCACTGACATTTCATACATTAAGTCTGTGCAACATCTCCATCTGTGTGACTTGCTGTGTCTTCAGCTACGCCAAACCTGTTTTCTATCCCAATCACTCGGTTTGTTCTCCCTTTGGCGCAGGTAATATTGTAATGGGGGTTGGGGTGATGTGCATGTGCGTGTGTGTGTGTGTGTGTGTGTGTGATGGCTCTGCTCTTACATTACCTTACTTCCTCCTCTCTAACAGCTACGAGTGCAGCAGGGGGTGGGGGAGAAGAGGAACTTATCTGTGGGCTTTTCATGCCACAGTGATCCCGAGTAATCTAATTCAGTCTTCCCTTTTCTCGCTTGTGTGCCTCTCTCATATTGGTGCATGCAGATTGCAAAAAAAAAAAAAAAGTGTGCTTCCATGTTTGTGTATGTGTGTGTAAGAAAGGAAGGGGAAAAGGGGGACAGTAGGAGTCAGATAGAGTTAATGAGTTCTGAATGTGTCTGCATGTGTAAGTATTTGTGTTGTGTGTTAAGTACCGCAGGCTGGATGAAGATGCAGTGCACCTTGGGAAGTTGTAGGAGGGGAATGGGGTATTTGAAAGAATATGAGGCAGAAAAGAGAGGGGAATATTTGCAGAGCTACTGTAAATATTTATAGAAAATGTCTTGATCTGATGGAGCACCATGGTCCAAAAATCACATCTTGTCATGTGCATGTTTGCTGAATGACCATGCTTGATGCCAATATTAACAATGGCACAGTTACACAGTTTCATAAATCAAATTCATGACTTTTTAAGACATTTGAAGACTTAAATTAAAAAAATTTAGAAAAACAAAGACCTGTATGTGCAGTGAAGCAATCACCACTGTGGTATATTTATATTTTTTTAATAAAACACGCAGGTGTGCTGATTTGTTTAAGTGTCTATTTTTAACTTAAACAGAGCTTCAACATGCAAAAAGAGGAAATGGGAGTGAGAGACAAAAAACAATTGAGTAGGCAATTTATTGCAAAACAAAAGTTAAACTGAAATAGGCTGTTCATCAGCTGATCAAAACTTTAAGACCAAAGTCTTTAAAAGCCAAAATCTGCACAAAAATTTGGATTCTATGTCATTTTCTATCAGGTATTCACACACTCTCTTGAACAAGACAATGACCTCATTTAACAAACAGGGTACTGGCGACTCGGTCTGATGATGTTTTCTATCAGTAATTGGAAGGCTACACAGGCTGTCACATGTCAATGTGTCTTTGGGCAAAAATACGTGTTTCCTTCAGTTTGTTCAAAAATGTCTCCACAAATGTTCTTGCATTTTTCTTTCTGATAAGGAGTCAGAGGGTTTGGGACAACTGTGGTGCACAATCTGTCTCTTTATCAACAGAGAACATTTCTGCTATTATTCTTGTGCTGAATCACTGATTATTTTGAGTGATTTTTTTTTCAATTTGTTGAAAGTTTTCAGAAGCTTTTGATATGCATGGGGGGCCCAGGATGTTCTGCCTCAGACATCCTCTCTCTCCACACAAAATCTGTGGTGCCGTTCAAACACCTGCATGCAGTGTCCCCCATACACATCAGTTAATGTACCAAATGATTCATCTGCTGTTTTGTTTAGTTTCACCAAAAATTTCGAGTCAATGTGTTACTCAGCTCTTACTGTTAGCCAATCAATTTATGATGCCTTAGCAAAAACACAAGCACTTCAGTCAGTTCTTGCAATGAACTAAAGACATCACTTACAACACTTACAGCAGTTGCATGTGAATACTCAACCTTTAATATTAAACACTTGGTGTAAATGTGACCACATTGTTTTATCCTCAGAAGCGCAGCCTTATTATTCAACAGCCATACCACATATATTTCTTAGCCCTTTTTATTTAAATTAAAGGGAGTTACGATAAAAGATTTGATCACAATTAAATATTCACACTGATAAGTTGTCCTTTTCATTACACTGCATTCACATGAAAACTCCTCTGAGGAGAAAAGGAAAACAAACAACAGAAAGTTCAAATCAAGTGTCTCTGTACATGCAGTGAACTCAGACAGCTGCAGTTTTTGTACACATGAAACACCATTCATCAACCCTCCAGAGAGCTCTCTCCTGCCTCAATTATTCTTCTCCTAATTGATTTAGCCAAGTTTAGAAATGTTTTTTTTTAATACCAGGTTAATTGAGATAGATTTTTTTGCCGCCGTGAAACAAGTTACATGATTTATAGTGAGCCATTAAGTCCTCTGTTTTATGTAATCTGAGGAGAATAATCATAATGGCAAAAGTATAGTTTGTGATTTGATTGATGCGTGCATATTTCAACTTTTGCTGGAGTGAAGGCTCAGTTCCAGAAATCATTTGTATGAACAAAAGAGGAGGTTTTCCCTCTGATATGAAAGGCAAGCCAGTAAATTAGGATTCTATTTTGATTGTTTAACATCAGTGTCACTCTTTTGTAACCTCTGCAGTGCAAAATAATGCAAACCATCATTATAACTTAATATTCATAAAGCAACCAAGAAAGCTGTTGGTACATCAGTGACAACATGTGAGCACCCAAAGTCAAACAATAGAGCAGAATTAAACAAACGGCATCAATTATCCTGAGAACAGATCAGTGGGTGAGGATGTGCAACATTCCTCTGAATCCAGGAACATCCTCCCACACTCATCTATCATCTTCACAGCTACGGGCAATACTTAGAGAGAACAACAACACAATGCTGAGGAATGAGTCGTCAACCATCAGAGGTTTCAAAATAGAAATGAATGCAACTTTTGTTTTAGTAATCAGCGCTCGTACGACACAGCGTCTGTCTCTTTAGTCAACACGATTGATGTGGCTCATTTTTCCACCTGAGTGTTTTTGATGTGAATCAGGAGCGGTATTCTCATGTGGCTGAACAAAGCTGCAGAGATGGGTAGAAAAGTCACTCTGTATGAGGTACTATAGGGGTGTAGTAGTGGTTAATCTACACCACAGAGAATCTGTGCAGATCTCAGAGGGAGACAGACAGCTCCAGGCTCAGCCTAAGGCCAAAACACACCTCTAGACCCCATATAAGGTCTGCTGGGAAATACAGATGTGCTCTCTCTGCTGACACACATGTATACTGCTCTGTGTGCTCTGTCACTGCCCATATGTTGGTATTAAAGTCCTAAACATAATCTCCATGTCCCATCTAAAAAAACTCACACCAGAAAAATGCCATTACACTTTTTATGCATAAATAATATTTTCTACTTTTGCTGCATCAGATATATTCACCATCTCCAGTCTTCCCAAATGATTTATTAATTTATTTGTTTTACATACTTTTCAACTCCTCATGGGGAAATTCCCATCTTTACACTCTGTTGTTGAAACATGCTACATACAGGCTGAAACACACATGCACATGTACAAACAAGTCCTACAACATACGAAGGAGCTGGACAAGCACTCACAAGCAACACCTTGAGGTTATGGACAATTCACATCCCTGGCATAAACAAGACGTACACACTTCACACAGAGGATTTTGGATGACGGACAGATAGATAGATAGATAGATAGATAGATAGATAGATAGATAGATAGATAGATAGACAGTTCGGCAGTTTATCTTAAAGAGCTTGTAGTGCTGTACAACCCCTCTAGAATCTTATACTCCCAAAATGCTGGCCTTTCAGTTCAGACTGACTCAGGCCTGGACCAGCTCATAGTAAATCTGCAACAGGCTTAGACGGAGGATTTGGCACACTGAGTTCCTCCCTCTCTATCTCTTTAACACACACTCTCTCTGTCCTCTCTCTATATCTCTCTGACCCCTTTTTGTTTGCTGCTGTACCCATCTCTAGTTCTAGTCTTGAAGGCTGCTTGGGATTGTTGGTGTGGAGGGCCTGCTGCTGTGGACCTACACATTTTCAGTTACTACAATTACAAATATTTTGCCATTCCTTTAGCCCCACTCCATCGACATTACAGTTCTTGATATAGAATTCAGAGAAATCAACAAAAGTAAATATATGGTAGCTCCTACAAACAGCACACATATATTAGTATGGCCTTGACAAACAATCATACATGACCTGCTGCTGTGGACCTGCTCGACTCCAAGTGCTTTAACCTACATTGACAACATTCCTCTACAATTTATAATCATTATAGATGTTAACATTAATGCTAGAATGACCTTTCCATCCATGGTTGTTATTGATCTTATTGATTTTACCTCCATAGTAAGTACCTTTACTTTATAAGCATGAGGACCCTATTTAAAACAAGATGCCACATCTCAAGGGGCTAATCTTGAATAAATGTATATTCAGCAGAGACAAAAATGATGAGGACAGATTTATGGACTTGCCCATTAGTTTGTTGCTATCAAAAACTGTTATTTTCAGTCCCTTTGTCTCTTTAGTTTACTTTTTTAGACCATTCTCTGTAAACCCTGGAGATGGTTGAGTGTGAAAATGCCAGTATAAACAGTTTATGAAGTATTTAGACAAGCTTGTCCAGCACCAACAACAAATCCACCTTTCTTCCCTGTTTTGATGTTCTGTTTGAGCTTCAGCAGGTCATTTTGACCATGTCTATGGCCCTTAGTACATTGTGTTTATGCCATGTGACTGGCTGATTAGTCATTAGTGTTAAGAGGCACTTGAATGGCTGTACCTAAAAAAGTCAGTGTATACATTTGTAACTCCTCACTTCACTAAAAATCAGTAGAAACATGTGACAGTCCTTTAAATAAATTCATTTTTGTCCTTCAGGCTGCCACAAGGCATGATTAAAAGTGCAGCAGTGCTCAGCTATCTCAATGCAAAGTATTCTCCTCACGTGCTGAGAGAATAATTATGCAAATATTGATTCAAAAAATTCACTGAGCTGGATTAAATAATATTATGTCCTACAATATTTCTCAGGCAGACTGATGAGTGTGCAGCCGTCTGTCTGGGCGAGGCGCTGAGCTGGAAGTGGCATCACTCACCATGGCCAGGGGCACGATGCCTGCCAGGTCCTCCTGTGCCAGCCGGATCTCCGTCTCAGCCTCTTGTGTGGTGGCTCGGCTGGCTGGGTACTCCACCTGCCAGGCCATCCAGCGGCTGCCCAACGGCTCTGGAAAGCTCTCCATTTTCAAATCCACCTGGAGCACCCTCTGAACTCCCGTCTCAGACCTGCCAGGGGGACAGGGGAAAAAAGAGGGTGTCAGTGAATGGTTAAGCAGATGTCTGGGCGAGAGTTTGAAAAGGAATAAGTATGTGAGCAGATGTGTGATGGTGAGCTCTATCTGCCTCTAATGATGACAAACGGTGAGGAAAGATGTATGTCTGTGCAGGAAATTGACATTTTACAAGCTCAAATACCTTAAAATGTCAATCCCTTTTGGGCCTGACCTTCTGGTCAAACAGTCTGTTTTTTAGGACAATATCGCCTCTTCTTTAAGACGTTGCACAACTGATATCCAATGTAAGAGAAACCATATGGTTTTATCAACAGGCAAAGGTAGGATGATTTCTGGGGCCTTCTGCTTCAAATTGCTTCAAGATAAAGTCTTATAGTAAGGTATCAAATATAAAACATACATCAAAATTTAATTTCAAAGATAAGAGGTCTATTTTAGATATGCTGCACACTGTCATGATTGCAACAATAGGCAATGTTCGGAAAAGTGGGTAAAACTGTGTGAAATTTGTACTCACTAGGTACCCTTTCAACATTTTTGGGAGAATTGCTTTCAATTTTAAGTACTTAATTTATACTTCCTAAGGTATTGTGCTGTTTTTATGTGATTTTGTTTTGATTTAATGTTGTTAAACAAATCCATCCATCTATTTCAGGAGACAGGTGGATTATATGAGTAATGGAGGGAAAAGTGTCCATGAAACGTTTGCAATTAAACTCCCACACAGTCTCCAACTTGCAAAATGAACATTTTTTATGCAGACCTCTATCAGGCAAAACAGTGTCCTACAAAGGGAAGGACATCTTTTGGATCCAATATTAAACTACAGTACTTCTCAACAAGTTGACCCTGGGCTCAGAAGTCCTCTGAACATATTCCTGAAGTTTCTTGCCTAATAACTCACTCAGATATTGAATTTTGACATGCCAACCCCCTGTCGAGCTATGGGCAATTTTAGCCCTATTTTAGATGGTCTGAAGCCCCCCAAACTTTTGTCTCAGCCCACAGCCTTTGTTTTTTGTATGCCATTTGTTGGAGCCCAAAGGCTTTAGAGTGACTTAGCCCGCCCCCTACTTTCTTGAGGTGTACCTCACTCACTGTCTACTGAGGTGGGAGCGTCCTCTTTGGGACCAGTGTTGGGCAAATTATTTTTAAAAAAGTAATTATTTATATTTACTGGTTATTCCTCCCAAAAAAGTCATTGAATTCCTAATGGAATTACTCCTTCATAAATGTAATTGTCAGGGAAAGTAATTGTTGCATTACTTTTTTAAAAAACCTTTTGCTGCTTAAATGGCAGTGTTGCCAGATGTTTCAACTGAAATAAGCACCAGGTCGATAAAACAAGCCCAAACGAGCAATCTCCATCTATTTTTTTTTTCTTTCTTTAAGAGAAATCTACATGGAGGGTGTTTTAATTTTTATCTGCATTACATCTCAATTCTACAGTGGAATTTTTTTCTTATTTGTCTATTAATTTACTTTTTCAACATCCTTTGGAACATCCTTTTCCTCAAACAGAAGTAAAGGAAAGGGCTACTGTTATGTATAACTCTGTTATGGCAAAACAGTCTGTCTAACCTTGATTTTTGTCACCAAACTGACATAGTCAGGCTTTTTATCTAAGTTTTATGTTGATCCGCTACAGCTGTATTATGGTGAAAACGGTAAAAACTACATTCGAAATTAAATTTAATTCTGGCTATAAGGATTTCTTTTTGGTGGAAACATCATTTTCCTCCTCTATAGTAACAATCACATTTGTGTTTAGAGTGGGAGAAAATAGTTTGTGTAACTTCTGAACTGACTTTATATTGATTTTGAGCATGCATCAGATCCCTCCTGGGTTTGGGAGACAACAAGCCCAAATAAGCAAATGCACTTTTAGAACAAGCCTTAAAATAGGAAACCCGCAACTGCCAATATTTACAAGCAACTTTTCAAAAAAGAAGCCCAACGTCGCTTATGATATGCAGACCCAGCGACTCTGGCATCTAGTTCTCTTGTGTGGATGTTTGCGACGCAGCTCCTGTCCTGTGTCTGGCTGAGCAAGGCAGGTCGGAAAATAGCTGCTAGACATCCTTGCATAATAGTGTGCCACATTTTACTGTCGTTAATGGTAACGGCGTTGCAATGTTTGATATAGTTATTAATTAGATTAGCCACTACTGGAAAACAATAACGGCGTTAGTAAAGCCGTTATTTTAATGCAGTTACCCCTAACACTGTTTGGGACCAGGCAGTTTACAGCTCCAAGTTGCCATTGTGTGCTGCTGCACTGTATATTTTTTATTCAAATTTATATTTACAGTTTGAATACAAAATTTCACCCCCCAAGTGTTTCTCCTCAAGATCTCCAAGGGAAATGATTTCTTTGTTGATAAAATACTCAATGGTCTCTTCCTCCCAGTCGTCCACGTTGCTGTCCAGCTCATCAGTGTCCACTCCTCCTCTGAGCTCCAGGCGGATGCTCTTCTGTTCTTAGTAAGACTGCAGCGCTGCTTCCCTGTAGCGACGGTACTCCTCCATCATGGCCCTGCGCTTGATGAAAGAGTGGGACCTCTGATGCTGGCTTTGCCAGCAATGATGGAGAAGTGAAAGTGATTCGACTCATCTTTTCAGGAAACAGTTTGCCGTTCTTCAGGTGCTTTTAATTGTAGAATGTAGTTCCTCAACTATGTTTTCATGTTTCTGAGTGATAGTTCCACGAAAAGAGGCAAATATTAAGCACAGGTAGCTATTAAATAAAACCTTCTCAGAATAATGGGAGAAGCAGAAGCTCTCTTTGAAACTGAGGCTGTGAGCAATTCCAGTGCGTGCACATGGGCCCTTAGTGCCCTCAGCTGGCTATCCTGGCATGAGATCTGTTCTGCAGCAGGAAGAATAATAAGATATGAGGACCATTATGAATTTGTGTGAATAAAGGCTACAATAATCCTTGAATCAGGCCATCACTCCCCAACCTTGATCATTTAGAGGAACAAACTGAGCAAAAACTTTATTTTTTCTCTTTTTTTTTTTGAGTTAAAAAAAAGACCATTATGTCTCCTTAATGAAACCTTCAAAACAAACGGAACAGCTTTGATTTATTTAATTCTTTTTGTGTTCAGCAGTTATGTCTGTCTGTCTGGGGCCTCCAAATCACAAGGACAGCCCCTAAGTAAATCCTGTGAAGTATTTTCTGCTCTTAAATGCAGTAAAAATAACACATCCTGTTGTAAAGTGCTGGTACTCAGGTTTGTAACAGTTGCCCTTGTTTGCAACAGCACTGAGCAAATACACGTCGCACTTTGGCCCCAGTCTACAGCAGGCCTGAATTAAGTCAGACAAATGGTGAGCGTTGATAATAAAATTTCCCCGTGGCACCATAAGTCTCTGGTGCTCAGAGTTTAAATATAGCCTGGAGGCGGGAAAGGTCAGCTTTACACGGAGAGCCGGAAGAGATGGAAAATGGCACGAGATCTGTTAGCTGCGTAGTGCGTGTCAAGCAGGCAGGACCCGGGCCGATAAATTTCACGCATGCCTCCTGTAGTGCACCAGCACAAAACAGCAGCTTGTAATTTGAGTTTGGTGGCTGGGACCGACGAAGAGGAGAGAAGAGGGGAAAATCCACATTATGGTTTGTTTGCGCAGGAGTGTGCATGTCTATGTAACATGTGGAAACAGGAGAAAAAGGCAGCAAGAAAAAAACACTAAGAGCTTATATCAGGTGAACAGATGAGCAATTACACTGAATGTGCTAACATCCTGAAAAGACAACAGAGTGAATGTATTACATGCTGAATTATGAATGCGGAACTAAAAACAGTGAGCGATGAATTATAGAAAATGTGTTATCTGCTGCTGTCACAGTCAGATATATATCTAACACTGTTTACCTGTCATTCTCATCTTATCCAGTTTGTTTCTGAAAGAGTGAAAGATGTGTTTCATGGCCGAGCACAACAACCCAATTTTCATATCCAGCAGAGGTGTACGTAAATAATTAAGATGACAACTAAATAACTTGTATCACACACTCATAACAGAGCGCACTAATCACAGTACGGAGCCGCTGATGGCATTCTACGATGACACTGACTTACATAACGTCCCACAATGCAATGCAAGAGTCAGATGCTAATGTGTGCTAGCAGACGGGTGAGGGGAAACAGGGTTTATCAGTCGAGCAGAGTTTACACATGATGTTCCGAATGTCCAGAAATAAACCTCTGAGCATCCCGCAGTAAGCCAGCGTCACACAGGACCGGTGTCAGACATCAGCCTGAGTGGCCTACTTTCTGCAGCAACATCAAGACTTTTGCTGCAGAAATTGTTGCTCTGGCAAACATCACACAATTCAGGCATATGCAAGAGGCAGGCAAGCTCAAATCTGCACAGCAAAAAGGTTTTATTACACCACAAACAAATTAATCTTATGCCCTCTTCAAGCTAAAGAGCCCGCAGAGGAAACAGACTTTATTTGCCCTCAAACATGTTGATTATTCTCTGCTGAGTGCATGATACAGCAGGTAGAAAATCACATCAGCTGCCTTTCTTGTAAATTTTATGAGATTTTTTTTTCTACATTTCTCCCTACAATAAACTGCACACAAAATATTGATGTTAAAATACAGCACAATGTAAGGTAAGAATAGTCCTCCTGCCTCACATTAACATGCACACATAATGCTACTTTTGCATGTTTGTGACAAAACTTCAAATGATGTCCTGAAATAAAACAGTGACACTAAAAACAGGAGGGTGGCGGGAGCAGGGGAAAGAGGCTGTTTTGGTGCCTCAGTTAGCTTGATGCGCATGAGCTGAGGCACAAAATTAAATTCAAATGAGGAAGTAATTTTGAGGTTTTATGAGGTTGATCCTGGAAAGAAAATGAATGCTGATGTTTGAAAATCCCCCTTGTGATTAAAGAAATGATCTGAGGATCAAGTGACCTCAGTTCACTCTCCAGTCACTTTATTAAGTACACCCATTTGAATGCTCGTAATCGCAAACGGCAACAGGGATTTTACAGATATCTCTAGGGTTTTCAGAGATGGTCCAAAAAGAGAGAAACTATTATGTTCCCTGGGTACAAACACTGTTGATGCCACTGATCAGAGGAGAATGGCCAGAACAGGAAACCAAAGCTAAAATTCATACCAGTTCACCAAAACTGGAAAAGAGATACTTGGAAAGATGTATGTGGTCTGATGAGCCTTGTTTTTGCTGCCACATTCAGATGGTAGGTTCAGTTTAGGCTTCTGGTGATGTAATAGTGAGGGGGATATTTCCTTGGTGCAGTTCTGTTAACTTAGTATCAATTGAGCATTATGTCAAATGTTTATTATCTGATTTATTGTCAACAATTTGCTCTGCAGTCAGACAAAATGCCACTGAAGCACAGCCACACTGACTCAGCTATATAAAGAAAACAATGAAACACAAATAGGGAAATGCTCCTGCCGAACTCAGCTGCACAGATGCTGATGGGACCAGAAAGAGGGCCCACATCACACCTATTTTAAGGTCTCTGCATTGGCTACCTGTTTCTTTTAGGATAAACTTTAAGATTCTTTTACTGGTTTTTAAAGCTCTTAATGGTCTTAGTCCTTCTTATTTAACTGGTTTTCCTTTCCTATATAAGCCCATTAGAGCCCTCAGATCTTCAATAAGTTCTATGTTAAAAGTTCCCAAAGTTAAAACACAAACTTATGGTGAGGCATCTTTTTATTACTACCCCGTCTATGGAACAGCCTACCTGAAGACCTGAGGGCCGCACCTAATGTTAATGTTTTTTAAAAACAAACTCAAGATCTACCTTTTTTGTCTGGCTTTTACCTAAATTACCTTTTAGTGTTTTTATTCTTATTACAGCTCCCTTTTCTTATTTTATTTTATTTTATTTTATTTCATTTTATCTTTTACTTTATTTCAATTTTTTTTTATTTTATTTTATGATATATCTAATTTTACACTTTAACCTAACCTCCAGTGTTTGCTCATTGTAAACCTTTAAGATGGCATTTCCTCGGTACATACTGGGTACAACAATGTTCCTCCTTTATTATTGTCTTTTATTTATGACGCATTTTATCAACACTGTGTACGGATTGCGGGGTGGGTGGGTTCGGGGGTTGGGTGGAGTGGGTTTGGGTCAAAATTCCTTTTATCTTATTTTAATTATCTGTCTTTTTGTAAAGCACTTTGTGCTACATTTTCTGTATGAAAAGTGCTATATAAATAAAGCTTGATTGACTGAAATGAAAATAAAGCCCGATGACCAACCAGCAGATGCACTGAAAATGAAAGAACTCATACTGGACCATTTTTAAAATTTAGTTGAGTGATGGCTTGAAAAGGAAATATTTTTTGACCAGATTTTTTTGTCCTGTGGTCATCTGAGTCTCCTGCCTGATGGTCAGGATCACTGTATGATACCCTGAGCCCTGGATGTTGCTTTCATGTAAAAGGTTTGAGGCAAGTCAAGTCATTTCATGGCATTGATTTTACTGGGAATGATAACTATGTGTCTGAGCTTCTTCTTACTACTGCTACTTGAGTATTGGTGCTGACCATGTGAATCCCTTTATGACCACAGTGTACCTGTCTTCTGGTGGCTACTGTTAGCATGATAATGCACCATGTCACAAAGCTCAAATCATCTCTAACAGGTTTGTTGAACATGACAATTAATTAACAGATCTCAATCCAATAGAGCATATCGTCACTGTTGGGCACTAACCTCCTATCTCCACTTAAAAAAAAGTGCTATTGGTCACCTTCCATGCTGGTGAGTGGGTTTTATAACTTTTAATCTATTAAGTTACAACAAAAAAAAAAAGAAAATTTGTAATCAGTACAATACAACATTCATTCACTTCGAGCTTTTTTTTCATTTCCTAAAAAGTATCAGTGATGGAGATAAGAGATTTATGCCTGACAGTGGCGATATTTGGCTGGTGGAGATGCTGTCATGTCAATATCAGCCAAATTCTCAGAGAAATACTTACAGCACCATGTTGGATCTATACAACAGCAAAATTAAGGCAGTTCTGAGGCAAGAGAGGGTTCAGCTGCTGTAAAGTCCAGCTAACACAGTGGCTGTGAGAGTATAAAGCCTGTTAAACTTAACTTGTAACTTAACTCAACCTGTTTACCTGGTGACAAAGAAAAACTATCTATCCATCTATCTATCTATCTATCCATCTATTCTGAGTGGGGCTACAACAGAAGGGTTTACAGGCATGCCAAAATCCAATATCCGAGTCAATCTTAGGCAAGAACCTTTAAAAACATGTTCTAGGGACAATATGAAACTGCATAAACCTTCAAAAAACAGTTTAATCATGTGTGTGACCCTAAAAAAAATACATGGATAATATTTGAGCACTACATCTTCCTTTCTGTGTGAATAAGAGCATGCAAAAATGTACTTTTGAAAAAAAAAAAAAAAAACTGAAAAATGACTAGAAGTATTGTACTAAGCCTGATGAAATGTCAAGCAAAAATGAGAAAATGCTATATGCTAAATGATGTGAATGCAATAAAATCATAAAAGATGTTAAAAATCAAATGACTGTAAAACACAAACTGCTGCTGCTGGTAACTCAAGCCAGACAATAATTCAAGGAGCAGGTGGTGAAAAGCAGGAACAATTATCAGACATTTGGGGCTCTTTGCTTCATATGCACAGCCTGGCATTAGCCTGTTTATGATTGTCCGCTGTACTTGACCCCTATTGACACTCGTCATAAAATGAAACCTGACAGGAACGTTGGCACGAGGGTGAATGTGACTCAGACGCTGAGTCACAGATATCATCAACACACATACCCGTCTGGCATCCTGAGCCGACCTCCTTTCTCTCCAAGTGTGCTAATCACATGGCTCACTGGGGGAAACTGTTCATTTCTCTGTCTCTTCCAGCATGTGGTCTAATTCAATTAGCAACAAAGGAGGGCGGGTGGACGTGTGCCACACAGCTGGCCTTCGACCAATAATTATCTGTAATGTAGCCTCGGCTGGACTGAATCTGAGGCTGAGCCGGATGACCTGGGGGCAGCCAGAGGCGAGAGACAGGGGCACAGAAGATAACAGGCCCTAAAGTCTGGAGCAGCTGGCCCTGTGGCTTCTGGGACCTGACTCCAAAAGAAATCAGAGTTGACAAGGTGCTGCCTGAGACGGCTGACAACTGAGTCCCTGAGAATAGCGGGGAGGTGGCTGAGGGCAGCAGAGGAGGCAGATGCAGGATGCCCATTAATCACAACCAACAACAAGTGCTTCTGAGACACAGTGACACAAAAAGACACACAAGGGAGAACCAGCATGCACTTGGGAGAAAAGCAAATTTGTGTCCACTAAAAAATCTGTAAAGACAAACTTGGACATTAAAGATCTGCAGGGCAGATATAATTTGATACAATAGACTATGATTCAAGTTCAGTACAATATGTGCAGTTTGGTGTTTTTTTAAAACAGCCTTTCTTTGCACTTTGACCTTCTGTACCACATGTAAACAGCATTTTTGGTAACTGTCTGATAATGCAAATTTTAAAACTCCTAACCTGACATGTCTGGTAGACAATGCAATACCCTGTGGGATATTTGTCACTAGTCCATCTGGGCAACAGCCTTTTAAAATGATTGGCGGAGACAATCCCTTTCAGAAAAACATCCAGAAGGTGATTGGTTGATCATTCTGTCAATCACATTCATCAAGAGCCAATCAGATGTTCTTGTAGATGGGCAGAACAAAGAACAAAACATAAGCCAACAGCAAACTCTCACTTAAACATGCCAGACGTGCAGTAAAAATATATTTTCTAAGAAGAAATGTTTCAGTAATGTTCTTGTTTTATATTTTTAATGAGAAAATGCAATCCAGATACGCTACCAAAGCTGGCAGCACCTATGCTAATCTCCTCACTGTTGACATGCTTGTAGCTCCTACCTCTTTCTCCTCAAAGGACGCTGATTGGTTAGTGCTGCTCCAGACGAAGCTCAAACATTTTAGCTTGGAGCTTTTCAAGATGGATCTCCCTGAATACAGACAATAACTCAGCTGAAACAACCGCCCACCAAGGTAAAGATTTCTAGAAAATCTGCTTGCAGTGTCCATGTGAGGACAGGAAATGTTTTGGTCTCAGAACATCACATTGCATTCTGGTTTCTCCTTTGTGTGAAATTGACATTATCATTGTTGTTAAAGGGATAGTTTGTGATATTTGAAGTAGGGTTGTACAGTATGAGGTATAATGCTCTCATGAGAGAGATGTGCTCTGCATATGTACAGAAAGATCTGGAATATAAGCTGCGTATTTGAAAGAGTTTTAGTTGGGAAAAGCCACAATAACAGAGGAGGATGATTGTACTTTATAATCAGCACCTCAACAACAATTTACTTCTCCTCTCCTCAGTTTGTTTCAGCTCTACTTTGGTACATGGCACATGCTGACCTGCTACAGTCTTCAGCCTTCACAAAAAGAAACAACTGCTACTAAACTAAACAAATGAGTGATTTTTGGCAGCAAATACAATAGCTGGTTATTTTGAATACTTGCTAATACTTGTATGTATTGGAATACTCACAAAAAATAAGTCTGAAATACAGCTCAGTGTGGCTCTTTCTTACGCAAAGCTGATCTCCCTCATTGTGGTTCAAGGTCTGTGTCAACCGTTCTTCAAAAACCCCAAACAAGCCCTTTAACATGAGTGTTAAACTATAGCAATGCTTTATGCTTTTCTTAACCTTTGATGGCTTCAACACTTCACTATTTACATGCTTACACTTACTCTCACAGCTGCACTCCCATTATGATGCTGCTTCATACAACACTCATGGCTCAAACACAGGGTGCGTAAGCCTGACATGCGTGCTACAATGGCACAAGCTTCAGCTGTAAGTGAGGGGCAAATGTTACCAAAAAAAGGACAAAAGCAAAAACTCATGGTTGTTCAGTCTTAGGAGAGAATACGAATGATAAATACAAAAAAAGCTGACAAGGTCCAAGAGAAACAGGGGAAAACAATGAAACACTGGTAGAATAATGAGAAGCACATCAACACTGGCAACAAGAGATGAGGTCAAAATAGCACTGAAATAGAGGAAGGAAAATTTATCGAAAACAGATCGGAAGAGGACAAATACATGTCAAACTAAGGTCTGTTTTTCTATCTGATCTCCCAGTTCTTTCTGGCATTTAGTAAAAAAAAAAAAAAAAACCTTTATAAAAATGCAGGGTGTGCTGTAACCGTGGCCAAAAACAGAAGATTTTTGGAAAAATTCAACATGGTGGTCTTTAGGGAGAAGTTCAATATTCTCACTGTTGACTGTCTTTGTTTGTCTGCTGTAAAGCCATAATAATAATGAGAGACTTTGAGTAATTTTATTTCACATTTCAGCTTTGAAGTAAATCAGTTACTAATCAGGCTGTACTTTCAAACTCATTATTTTCAGTTTTGATTGCTCTGCCAATTTACTAAATCTGCTTAATACCCTCTGCTCAGACTGATGGCTTGTTTGTAGGCAAACATTTTAAAAACTAAAGCTACTCAGTTGATTAGAATTCAAGTGTACAGAAACAGCAAATCCTTACAAATAAGAAGTAAAAAATGGATGTGAGTTTCTATCCCAGGGTTTTTATCAACTTGTAGGGGAGTAAATGTTGACTCATTTTAAAATGCAAGATCTTTATTTTATTAAATACATAAGACATTTAAGGTCTTTTGCTTTGTGTTTTGCCTCAGCCTTCAGCTGCTATATGGCCACAGGCAGTAAGTCATCTCCCTGTTTTAGTTATTGTTGCTGTTTCTCACTGGGATGGTAAACATAATCTCTGTTGCTAGGACCATATTTAAAACGGTTCTATTAAATTTTATTATATTGTGGAACTTAATACCATGAGGAATTTGCAAAAAAGAACCATTCAATTAAAAAAAAAAAAGTGATCCATCGCCATGCTTGTAACATTGCAATACATTCTGATATATTGCATTGTCACCTCTGTATTGCAATATGCACTGTATCACCAGATTTTGGGTGATATACAGCCCTATATCCATCCTATCCCTTATGGTTGTCAGTTGTCAGCACACAGAGGTCTTGACACAGCCCTGGTTTTGGCACATATTTGCAAATAAGGTCTCAATGAGCCACTGTTGCCATTGCTATTATCACAAATAGAGTGACAATTTAATAATGAATCGAGTCATCCTCTTCTAATGCCTTTTCATAAAGTGTTAACAACAAATTCAAACTTGTGTTCATCTTCCGTCTCCTCTAATCTAACAGCCTAACAATCTCCCAGCAGAGCAGATGGATCTCCGTCTTATCCTCTTGTAGCTTTATAGAATCTTATTGAATTCAGACCACAGGAAGGTTAAAGGGAGATTGATTTAAATGTCAAAATGAATAAACAGACAAAAGACAAAGTTATTGGAGGAATTTCCTTTTTAGCTGATTTCTCTGGAGGAAGAGCGTCTATTGTGGTATTATCAAACTGGCTGTGTCATTGTGACACTCCTTGTTTAATCTCCCTGAGATGTGATAGGATCCGTGTGTCCACTGCCTCACTCACAGGGGATAAGAGAGAAGAAAAGAGAGGGGGGAAGACAGAGAAAGAACAGAGAGCCTTTGCGGGATAAATAAAGTGACATTTTCAGATCCTATTCCTCCATTTTTCAGCCTGAAGATCACGTTTTCCTTGACCTATTCCATGGTACTCAAACATCTGAATAACCGAATGGCGTAGACAGATGTCTGGAATAGCACTTGAAACTCAGGCTAAAGTTTTTTTTTTTTTCCTCTAAGAAGTTTTCATGTTTCTGTTACAGAGCACAAGATAAAGAGAACATACCACAAAGAGCCATAAAAGCACTCAGCAGAAGAGCTTGTAATGCTGCTGATTTAATGTAACGTGAGATGCTGAATGGAAACAGAATGGCTGATGAAGATGCATAATGCAGGAAGGGTGTGTATAAAAAAGTGTTTGTAAGTGTGTTCAAGTGTGTGTAAGGGGTGTAATGGTAGGCAAATTACACAACTTCAAGTCTTTGATAAGAGTTTTGAAACTCCTGGTCAAGTCTTACTCCAGTATGAGTAAAACTTGCAAGGCTAAACCATTACCTAGGTTAGAGTGCTGGAGTACTCGATCCTGAGTCTTAAGTATTCAAACTGCTGACTGAAAATCTTGTACATATTCTCACAATACATAAGTTTGGTCAAGAAAAAATTAGTAAATTTTATGGTGGGAATCCCAATATATCTGTACATGAACATGCAGTATAATTTTTAAATGAAGGCCATCCTCAAATTTTAATTTTTCCATGTTTTACATTCAGACAGACAGCTTTCACATGTGCACTTTTTTGCTTTTTACCATCCAAGCTGCTTTAAAGGGATTGTTGGGGATTTTAAAGTATGAAGTACATGGTATTAGCCAGAACATTAGCCACAGTGAGGAAGATCAACAGAGCCAGCATGAAAGCTAAGGCTATATATTGCTGCAGATGGTGGCACCGACTCGTAATTGAAAGAGTTTTTTTGTTTTATCACTGTAAAAAAACATCCTCTCAACTCTTTTTGTGTAACTATCAGGTAGCGATACTCCTTCCTGTTCAGTGCCAAAGTTATTGAAATATGTAAGCAGCACATGGTTAGAATATTCATGAGATGATATATCTGTACATGGAGCTAGTGGTTAGCATACTCAAGGCTATCCAGGCTCACAGCAGTGAAGACGTAAATCTGATGGAGGAATAAACAACAGAAGGACAGCACTTAACTACCAACAAACGGTGGACAACACTTAACTATTACTGAACCAGAGGACCCTTTTTTCACGGCTGGATGTTAAAGTTTAAGGTGAACAGCGGTTGCAGCTGAATTCATCAGGTTATGAAGATCAGAATCGTCAATTTGTGAGCAACATAGTTCATTTAAAATGCAGAGTTTTGTGTTGGTGTTTTGAAGGATATGTGGCTGTGAGCTGCTAATCAGAGCTAATGAGCTGTGGGCTAAGTGGGAGTTTGCTGAAGCTACTGGTTGCTTAATGTGTGAAATGAAACAAAAGACAGATCAGAAGGAGATTGTCATACTATATGATCTATTCTATCCAACTTGCAAGCAAATAGATGGAATTATGAGTTTTTCCAGTCATTTTGGAGTTCTGGTCGTGTGTAATCTGTGTTCAGAGACGGCTGTAGAAACAGGATGCTCAGCTTGGGCTGAGGTTGGGTTCTGTTTGTTATCGTCTTGAACTCAGGTGAACTATCGACTGAAATATGTGGCTCCAGCCTTGCTCTTGTGAGACATGATACTGGATCAGTGTTTGTGTTTCAGTCTGTTTTGTTGCTGTTGGACGCTGCTTATGCTCGATAGTTGTTTTTGACTGAATTCTGGAGGTTGGTCAGCTACGAGAGTCTAGCGTGAACTCTTAACCTAATTTCACATTTTTACATCATTTTTTAAATAGATAATTGACGTGAGTAAAATCCTTAATCTGTGAAATATATCTAAAGTCAGACACCTGCTCAGACAGCAGGTGGGAGTAGACACGCTGTTCCACCGAAGTAATGGCGGCCGCTTGTAATGGCGGTGCCCACAAATCGGCCGTAGGATTGGTCTATATCCAAAAAATTTACAACTTACTTTTCCAAAACCAAGCTGTTTTTCTTTGGTACTACTTTAGTACAGGAGACAGCCACTGTGTCCTTCAGCTGGCAGCGTACTGATGAACCATGGTTTATCAAAAAGGATTAGCTAAAATTTACAAACATTTAAAGATCAACCTGTTGACCAAGCTCAGTCAAGTGCATTACTCCAGGTCACTTTACCTCCTCCACAACGTGCACATGCACTTTTTTATTCCGTTCTATTTGTCTTTTGGGAGATCTCTCACCAGTTGAATTGTCATCAAACAACATTCAGTCAACTTGGATTGCTCTAGCAATTGCCAATAAAAACTTACTTCTCAGTTGAAAGAATAGGGATACATTTTCAATAACTCACTGGCTCAATTTATTGACACAACACATAGAGATGAAAAAGAAAACTCAAAGAAGAAAACAATAACCAGATAAACCAATTTGATTGTCATTTGGCACAACTCAACTCATCAAACCAACCACCATAAGCTAGCATCAATCAGGGCCCCTCAGTTATTGGGGAGGCCCATTTTAAAAGTCCTCTCTAGAAAGGGAAAACTGAACTGGCTCACAAAAAAGGGAGAGCTGGACTGAAATTAGGGAAAGAGAAAATGATAGCCATTTACCTTATCAAAGAATGGGTACATTGATGTTTCATCAATGCAGTCTGGATTTACCATGTTCCACTGCATTACTTCTTTCTGACTCATTTGTTATTCAAGTTGCTTTAGTTTTATGTTTGTCTTTATTGTTGTCTTTACCGTTAGATTTGTCTTTGGTAGTAGCTCTCCTCTCCCCACATCACATGGTTAATAAATTTACTGTTGATGTATTGTATTTGATAGAGGTGTAATGATCCATCGATCTGGATTAATCGATTGGTTAAGCAATGATCCAATCAAATCGATGGAAACTCAAAACATCGATCAACATCGTCATCTTCAGCGCCTTTATTTTGAAATTCTGACCGGATATCTGTTTCATCGCTTCTGCCCAATAGCGCCTCGTTCTGAAGTTTCAACTTTACAGGGCTCTCAAGTCTCACGCATTCAGCGTATGAGACACACACCTTTTCGCTCTCTCACACACCACACCCGGTATTTCTCCTGCTTACAAAATGTATTGTGTAGTGCCCACCAAGTAACACCGCTATATGCTAACGTGTAGCAACACGCTCTTAGCATCACAGAGCTAAACAAGAGCTTGACATCTCAGCCAATCAGAAAATAGCACTGCTGTATCCGGGTAAGATACAGTCGATCTGACAGCAAAGGATGCATACTGCACACACACAACGGGAGTAATCACACGAGTACAGTAAGTTACCTCATCATTTGATTTTGTAGCGCACTGATTAATGAAATTACTTATTGTATGAAAGGAAAACAGTGAGAGCTTGTTCTTATTCTTCCTCCACACCTACCATTAAACAGTGAAGCAAAGTCTAAAAACACCTGATTACTAATTAACTCAATTTTAATTTTAAACATGATTAGATCATACATATGGTTATAATCCTCTATAACCTATCATACCAAAAGGTCAGCACATCGTTTTACATTTCAGTAATAAAATTGTCAAAACAAAAAGAAATTGCTTTGTATTTCTTTCTTGATTGTGTTCAGTAAGTACATAATATCATCTTAAATCGATCGAAGGCCCCTGAATCGTATCGTATCGAAATCTAATTGTGGCAGACTTTGTGATATCGGCAAATATCATATTGTTGTCCAAAGAATCAATATCGTATCGTATCGTCATGAAACTGGTGATTCACACCCCTAGTATTTAACCTGCCAAGGGACTACAGGTACAAATTAACAGTTATGCCAGTTATGCTAACTCTGACATTTTTACATTTGATTTATGTAATGATGTTCATTAATGAGCAACATTCCTACCAAATAAATACTAAATAATTTTCAAAAAAGATTAAATAAAAAAACGGACATAAGGTGTGTTTTTATCAAGTAAACCTATTTAAATCATGGCGTGACGAGTCCATCCTTTGTGACATTTGGTATGTTGAGATCTTCTGCTCTGATTCCCCCTCAGATTTTTGTGCCAGCTTGCCAAGCCGACTGTTCCCAACTAGTCCAGACTGGAGCAGACTTTGCCCAACTGAGAATCATGCGTAAAATCAGGCATAAGGTTTAGTTTGTCTCAGCTTTAGGTGTTTTAAAATAACAATGAAAAGATGAATTACTTATTCCAGCTCTTATCCTGGGCATTTTTCGTTGAAGGCTTAAGGCAACAAGTGATTTTGTTTGAGACCCTTAGATATTCTTTTCAGTGACTTTATGCCGCTTCTTGCTCAGATTATCATCAACATCATCACATTTCCTTCCATACTTACACAGATGGCACACATGTACATCTCAGTGTCAATATACTAAATCATCTCTTACGCTCACTGAATAGGTGTGTAAAAGAAGTCAGTGAGTGGATTTGCCGGGGTTTTGTAAACCTAAACAGAAACCACTGGTATCATGATGACACATTTGAATGATTACGACGTTGATCTTTTACCTTAAAATATAATAAGATTGAAAGGATTTCTGTCAACATAAGACAGAGAAACTTGTTCATTATTTTATTTTTAGCAGGTTAGTTTATTTTCACCTGACTTAATCAGTCAGACAGCCGCAGCTCTAGCCCTTTCCAACACAAAGAAAGTACATCTTATTACACCACTCCTTAGATTGCTCCATTGGCTACCAGGGGTGTCAAAAATAATCTTTGAATCGATGCATGGTGTAGTGGACATAGATGAAGATGCATCGATGCAGAGACAGTCAATAATTGTTAAATCTTTCAGGGGCTGCTGCTGGACTGTAGTATCAATTGTGTTTCTGAGGATGATGTTTCCATGAAATCTATTTGTTTTTGTTTTAAGACTAAATTAAGTTTTTGCTGCAGTTGATCCCAAAAGCCATTTCTGATTGATACAAGGAGTTCATATTTATCAGACTACTTGTATTGTTTGGTCTCAGAAGTAGCCTGGTGCAGTAATGTGAACAATCAAGGATACCACTTACGGTGTTGCATCGTGACGCACTGTGATATCAAATAAGATTAAATCATTAACTTAATTATTGTTACCAAATCGAATTGTGAGACTAGTGAAGATGCACAGCTCTACTGGCTACATGTGTCAAAGGAAAAAGCTGGCCTACACAGATTTTCTGTGTCAACGGCATCAAACACATGGCACTCCTGATATTTAATACCCTGCAGCATAAACAGATGTTTCTACAAATTGCTGATGTTTTCCTGCTTGCTTGAATTCAAGCAGAAACACACAGGATGTTGTGCAGTCAGCATCCTTGTTGTTGTTGTTTTTGTGTAAAACTGAGCCACAGTTTTGACCACCCCTGTCCCCTGTCTGCCAAAATTATTTCTTCTTTGTTATTGTTTCTGGTCACTGCTCCTGTGAAAGCCTGACATCCTTGATTTGCAAGCTATGCAGAAGAAAGTGGAAGGAACTGATGAGGGAATTGTTTAGCAAAAAGCAAAATAATATTGATTCTTTGAGCAAGTTGTCATAGATTCTTAACTGGAATCAGTTTTTCAACTCCCTCCCCTAATTTTTCCTTTTTTATGTTATGAAATTACATGTAATAGCCTCTATATTTGCAGGAAATACCATATTAGTGCTGCTAAAACATTACTGTTGCATTGTGGTCTATGTATTATGCTTATACAGTATTACATAACAGCTGCAGGGCTGTATTATTTTTCTGATTTATTACATATCTGGGCTGTTGGTGAGGCTCATGCAAACTCTTAACTACTTGTGGGTGAAAAAGTAATCAAATTTGTGTCTTCAGTGGTACCTGAATACAACACCCTGAAAACTGTAGTGTTTTCATGCTCTGTCACCTGGAACAACAATAAACCAGTCAGTACCTTGAAACCAACACACAGACACACACACACACTCTCACACAGCTATGCATACATGCACACTGTACAGTGGAGCATTCATGCATGACTTTCTGTGCTGCACATTGATGCTGAAGAACACTGTGGACCAAAGCATTCATGCAATATGAAGTCTTTACGATCTAACACAGACTTCAGTGTTCAGGAAACTGTGCTGACTGTGCATTACAATGCTTGCTGCATATGTTTGCATGATGACCTATGGGCAAAAGCTAAAAATTGCCCAATGTAGGACATCATTTTTTTACATGCAGTTGTGTTACCTAGCTACAAGAAATGACAAATATACTTCAACCATCTAAATGACAGTCAGGGCTGGGCAGTGTGTTGACTTTTGAGACTTATTCAATCAAAATACAAAGTAAGAGAAAGTAATTTATATCATATTCCTACAACAAAATAGGGACATTCCTAATGTTAGTGAGAAGATGTATAAACCTTTGACAGCACATGGGTGTCCCTGGGTCCTAGCGGTTCTTGACAGTTTTGAGCTGATGGCAGTGCTGGACATCTTCACATCTAAAATCAAGCCTGGTGTGTGTCTCTCATCTTTCTTGGATGGCCACTACATCTACAGTGTGTAAATTCTTGGGTAAATTTTTCTTGGTCAATGGAGTTGTTGAAAGCAATGGAGTGAAGCCAAAAGTGCACAATCAATCACCATTCTTTTTTTTTTTTTTTTTTTTTTTTACAAAACTACATATCAACCTCACAAAACCTGGCTGTGTGGCTATTTTATTATACAAGAGCAAACGAGTCACATGAAGTTTAATGTAACTGTTGAGTTGAGAAGCAAAAAGAAAGAAGGAGCTACACAGCAGATGTGTGTCTATAGCAAAAGTGGCGCTCAAACTGACTGTAGGGGTGGAAATCAAGTGCCTTATGGAGCAAAGCTCACAGAGTAACTAACAACCACCATTTTGATCTTAAAGGCATATCACACCATTTAACTGTTACAGGTCCTTAACATTGCCTGTTTCTTCTGCCTTACTCCACTGAGTGGACTGATTCAGTTCAGCACAGTTGAGTTTGGTTTGGAGCGTTAAACACTTTTGTTTGCATTTCCACAGCCAACTGTACCTTCACTTGTGGGTGGAAATATGATCCGTGAAACGATGTTCGTCACCACCGTGCAACACAGTGTAGTGTTCTGCAGTAGAGCGTGGCTGTAAACAAAGAACTCCCAGCACTGCAGTACCTGATAGAGCTTTGTTTTTTCTGGACGTTCTTTAACAGCAACAGCAGTGAACAGGTCACTCTAAATCTAAGGCTACTGTAAATATGATGAGCTATGTATTTTCATTTTAGCCACTGTCACATGAGAATTAACAATTTTGGTACTAAAAAGGTAATGACACAGGAATTGAGGGACAAGGAGCTGAGGAAACACTGTCATGAGTTTATAATGAGGTAACACTGGAGATGAGAGTTAAAATGCCAAAATCTAGATATTAAATAATAATAACAACAACAAAAACAACATTAGTGATAATAATAATAGTTCAGAAATAATAAATACATTGAATTACGAAAAAAATAAACAAACAGAGGAAATACAATAATTAACCAACAAATGTTTCATTGCTGTACCATCCTTCTATCTCAAAAATTGCTATTAAACAGTAAATTAAAATCTACTACTGAATAAATGGTTATTGTAATGTCCAGATTTCAAATGTTATTTTTTTTCTTTTGTGTGTATTTTTAGTTTGTTCAAAGTATTTAAAACTCACTCATGAGCATGGATGAGGACAAACAGCACTGTCTTATGAAAAAAAGGAAACATCGAAAATATGAGATAAGAGGTTTGTGCCTGACAGCGAACACAGATTAAACCCCTAAAAATCAAATATAACCTGAAAATTAAGAAATAAAGAAATGAAAGACAGTTAAGAAAAAAAAAACAAGGTTGGCTTACATATATATACAGTCTTCACTAAAACAGTTTAATAAGTTAATAGAGTTACCTAAAATTAAATTCAGTCAAAAGCGAGATAAAAAGTAATGTCTTGAGTTGTACTTATTAACCATAATAATTAAAAACTGCCTCACCGTGGATCTATGTTTGAACTTTTTGAGGTTGGAGTCTTAAGCACTTGAGAAGCTACTTGAGGACCTAGGGGCTCTCACAGGCTCATATGATAAAAGCAAGTCAGATAAATAAGTAAGAGCAATAAATAATCTAATAAAGGAACCTTAAAGTCTTATAATGACAATGTTTCAACATACATATGAAAATGAAAATCATGAGCACTTGTTTGATATTTCAGTTAATCATATACATCCTATAATCGTACAAAATCCCAGACTTTGTGCAAGTGGACTCACAAAAACTGGTGTGAAGGCAAAGGGTACTTACACCAAGTATTGATTTGCTTAAGAATTTCTTCACTTTGCATCTTCTTAATTGATAAAAGAAATGTATATCTGAAAGCCTTCTTACTTAGCGGCAGTTTTCACACCTGCCTAATACTTTTGCACAAAGCTGTTTAATAAGCAACAAGAACTGACAGATAGTCAACACAGAAGAGTGGAGCAGCTTTGGAAATAGGTTTAAAATTCCCTTGAAAGTTTTAGGAAATCTTCTCTCGCTGCCTGAGGGAAACATTTGGGGCCACATCTGACGAGAAAGGTCAGAGCCTCATTTAAGGGCTGATTTCTGAGAAAAAACCCCATGATCACGGCATGAGGCCATACCAGAGACCTTTTGTTCCTGTCCTCCATGTCCCCCTGATTGGCCGCCTTGCAATCAAAGTAAATCACTCACAACCTGAATACATCACTGTACAGTCAGGGACACTTAAAATATCCATGCTGAAATAGTGAAAACTATTCTGAATGATCAGACAGAAAGAAGGAAGAAACACTGCATAGGAGCATTTGATTATTATGACAAAATTGATTATTAATCTTAATTAAATATCAAGGTGGAAACAGTCAGGGACAGACATCTGCCAGCCAGGCTGATCAAACTCAAGTACAAAAAGGTCTGTTAATGGTATCTTCATGTTCCTAAGATTTTTTTTTTTTTGTGAGAGCGCATGACAGAATGGAGGGAAAAGCCAAAAGGCGATGAATGGAAAGGGGAGAATGAGAAAAGGCCCCTCAGACACCCATATCCAAGCAGACCTTTTCAATCCAACCTGGTCTAGAATAGAAGGACAGATAGTGATGGGGGAGAAGAAAGGTGTAAACTCGTCCTGAAATGCTGTCAGATAAAGAGACGACAAGAGGGAGAATAATAGTGATAAATGTCAGAATGGTGGAGCTGCTGCGGTGTGCAGGGGGTTCATGTTATGCACCGAGAGATTGTGGTGGCCACAAGAGATTCAGAGCTGGAGAGATATCGCACAGAGAATACAGCACGTGAAGAAGTGATCACATCTGTAAGCCCTTTCTGAAATGATGAGTTCAATAATATGGACATGGTTTTTTTTTTTATTGGACTCAAAGTTATTTAAGACAAAAAACACTAAAATGGATACAATTTTGAGAGACATAAAAAAAAAAATCACAGAACTACAGCCCGCACTGTGATAAAACTAATAGTATGTGTCTCAGTTTTGAGAAAATGTTGGATACTTTGATTAAAATAAATTAACAAAGGACTGTCCTGATCCCTAAAGAGCTGAATTACATGAAAAAAAAATACTATACACTTAAAGACAGGTCCAACATATAAATATGGCTATAGAATATAGTTAGGAATTGATATCAAAACCTAGTCAATTTAAAAAAAAAAAAAATATGACCCATTGTCCCAGATAATTGAATGCACCTATATTGTGTGTGCCTCTTTCTGCAGCCAATATGTTTTTTGGGTTTTATGCTCCTTGTTATTTTTTGCTTAAACCAATTTTTAGATTCATTCCAGTGGCTGCCAGGGCTTCAAAATATAAAGGCAGAGAGGTAAAGATGACATTGGCTTTATTCACAGATAGCAAAAATGAAATATTTCACAAACCATCCTTCCATACATTATCTAATGAAGCTACTGCGGAAGTTCAAGCAGGAAAAATCTGTGTATCTTTCCTTCTTATGATTTTAATTGATAATCAAAAGTAAAAAAATAAAAGAAACTGACTGGTTATTTTGTTATCTGTTTTTAAATCTGAAAAAAAGTACTTAGTATTTTGTCACTTCGTATTAAATAAAAATACAGAATGGAAAAATGGGCCACAGATTGAATTTGATTTTAATAATTTATATGCTGTTTTCACTCTGCATGTTCATGAAGTGCAATTACAAAAAAGCAGCAGAAAACTACTTCCAGGTCAAAGCTGCTTTCATGTAAACATATCAATACGGGACGTTGCTACAATGTCCAATATTGTGCATAAACTGAAAGCTTGCTGGGTTCAAGCCATCAGGAGGGATGAGGAGCCCCCTTTCAGTGGTCTTCGTGGTCGCACTTGAGTTTGCAGCCACCACTTTTGCGATGAGGACATCTACAGAACACAGGAAGGGGTTACAGCAACTCAAAGTGACTGTTCCTTCAAGGTTTTCATGGAAAAGTGTCTAAAGCCGGCGATCAGTGTACAAGAGTGCCAGTGAGCATTCCTCCACCAGTGTTGGTGCTGGATCTGAAGTGGATGTGTTAGCAGTGGCGGATCTTCCGTGGGGGCACGGGGCGGCAGTGGCCCCCCCTGTGATCTGATTGGCCACCCTGTGTGCCCCCCCCCCCAATTTTTGTTGGAAATTTACATTACTGAAACTCCGATTTCCGACGCTCATGAATGCAACTTCGTTGCCCGACTGCAATTGAATGCACCAAAGACGTAAGTTTGATCTATTGCTTGGTACCGTACATTTGGTGTGGATTTGAAGGAGCTTTGAAAAAGTTTGACGATGCCGGAGGAGAAGACGAGCAGTTTTGCACCTTTGCGGTAAGAGGACTATATTAGTTTTGAATTGCATGAAGTTTGGCTAACACCTGTGCAAACTACTGAATCTACTTACCTCCATTTGCATGGAAAATGTTCGTGTGTTTTTTTAGGAATAAACGGAAAGATATTAGGCATGTATTCCTACTATAAATTCATGTCCGAAGCGTGAAGACTTGCGCCTCAAACTGAAAATGTGCTAATTAATGTTATCTTCACAGCTAATAGTGAACATGCCTGTGTTATCTTTAGCTAAACCAGACGGACAGTTAAGTTAGGTTATCCACGTTTTTGTTCTACGTTAATTTATTCAACATTTCAGTTAGGCTACTTTTCAACTACTTAAATTGAAGTTGAGCAGAATTAAATAAATAATATGTTTTTCGTCATATGTTTGACAGACAATGAAACGGAGAGGAGACATTCAGAACTTTTTCATCAAAAAGAAGTCAGTAGGTCAGAGCAGGGACAGTGCAGGTCAGACTGACAGCACTGACAGCTACAGAGAGGGCCAGGGTCAGCCTGCATGCAGCCAGGAACCATCATGTGTTGTTGAGCCAACCATCCAGGGCCAGAGCAGCAACCATGAACCTCCAGGTGAAATACAGATATGAGAAAAGTGATGCACTTGTATTTATACCATATAATATTATGTATTTGTTGTTCTGTCATAGTTGGGTGAATTAAATGACTAAATTACCTACTCTAAATGACTATACTGATGGCATTGAATGCTGTGCAGTTTTAATTGTGTCTTTGTTAAATGTCTGGAATTTATGCCACATTGTAAAATGTTTTTTTTTTTTTCAATTTTTAATGTAACATTGGTTAAAGGGGTATTAACTCTGTTTCAATCCACATCTTTAGATGCACCAGTGGAGGAGGCGGATACTTCTGACCCTGATGACTGTTCAGAATCGGATAGCAGCAGCAGCAGACACATACCAGCCCTGCCTTTGCTATACCTAAAGGTCGGTGGCCCCCCCAAAATATCTGTTGTACCCCCCTGTGCCCCCCTGCTAAAATTGATCTGGATCCGCCCCTGTGTGTTAGCAGACGAAGCATCCCTGTCCCCCTCTTGGACCAGAGTTATGTGATTTTATGTGTGTATATGTGATATACCTCTATACCATAGCTAAAAGGACAGTCAAAATCAAAATATCCATAATGTACACATGTATACTGAATGGAAAATAATCATTTTTCTAGTGGCCAATACATAAATTAACATGTTAATAAAAAGAATGCTGACACAGATGTTTGCTATCCGTTTAAAACTTGAGTTACATATTCTTGGAACATACCATCTAAACAGCTCTGAAATAAACATCCTAACATTTACATTTTGGTATAATATTTAAAAGTAATTAATGGAAACAGTTCATCCCATACATAAAACAGTTATTTATAATTTGGATTTTAAACTGTCTACACTTTGACCACCACTGTGGTCTACATACCTTACAATTTAAGGACACCTCACACTTATCTGTAGTCAGCAGAAACAATGACAAAAATCCAAATTTGTGATCATGGCAGACAGTAGACAGGAGTGGTTATTGTGGCCTAATTTTATGTAATGTGACACAAACGGCAATGTCCAAAATAAAGACTACAGGATACAGCAATGTGCAAATGTGTGTTTTCTACAATATCATTTCCTGTCCTAATTTATCATACTTGGTGCTGAATTTTTAAACTTGTAATGTTTTAAATGTCTGATGCTATTCCCCTGACAAATAGTTTACAATTTAAGCTACTGTTGGGGTGTTATGGTAATCGCATTTAAAAGAAAGTTTTATTTATATAATAGTTGATTAATGCATGCTGTGATTTTTTTCCCCATACTAAAACATACTGATGTTCCAAACAGACTTGTGGGTCAAGTTAGGAAAAGAGAATAGTATATAGTGGTCCACGGACCGCCACTAACCTACTGAAGGTTAGTGTGGCCCAACACTCACTGGCCCTCTTGTACACCGATCGCCAGCTTTAGATACTTCAACACTTACTCCATGAAAACCTTTCTGTATAGAGTTTCTACACAGTGCATCTCTTGTGGGTTCTCTTCAGGCACTTCATCTTCATCCCACAAACCAAAAAGATGTTGGTTAGGTCAGTAGGCGACTCTAAAGTGCCCTTAGGTATGAGTCTAAGCATGAATGGTTTCTGTCTCCATGTAGCCTGAGATCGGCTGGTAACCGGTCCAGGGTTTGCCTTGCCTCTTGCCAAAAGCAGGCTGGGATAGGCTCCAGCCCCCCACAACCCTGACTATGTGGTAAAAATAAATGTTTTTATCCGTTATTTTTTATAATTTAAAGACAAACTATGTTGTGTTTAAGTGGATTTTCTCTGTCGAATTTTGGAGGGGGCGGCGCCCCAGCGCCCCCTATTGACAAACCGCCACTGCCCTGCAAGTGTTAAGAAGTATAGATAATGGATGGATGGATGGATGTTGGAAAACACATGCTATCACAGCAAAAACTGACAGTGTTGATTGTGTTTTATATTTTCTTGTCTTCTTAAGTCACATTTGATCGCACCAGTTTTGTCTGTGGAATCTCCACAGTGAGAATATGATTGCAAATGGCAGGGGTGTGGTCTTGCAGATTGGCTCAATCATTTTGTGTGCATGAGAAAGATAATATCAAAAATCCTTTAAAACTCTGTGGTCACGCGTTGTTTTTTTTTTTTTGTCAGGTGTGTTGCCAGCCTTAGATGCAAAGATGTAAAGGAAGAACACGAATGAAAGTACCTTTTTCTTCTCTTCCCCTCAAAGTGACAGTATGTTCCTGCAGTGTGCTCTCTCAAACTCTCTCTCTCCCTTTTCTGCAGGATACGAGGTATAAAGATCCCTCTGTACAAAGTGTCTGCTGACAGTCGCCCACAAACACCTGCGCCCAACATTAACCTGTCGATATGACATTAAAAACAGCACCAATTTGTCATTTGATTAAACTTTAATACCAAACTGCCTCCGAGTGTTGAAGTTTGTGCATGAGGGTGCCTATGCATGCAGAAGCGTGTGATAGGATCTCTATATTTCAAACATGTCCAAGTATTTCCCGACATAAGGTCTGCACCGAGAGCCTGCTGATACAATCAGGCCAGTCAGAGCATCCTTCATGTTGCCATCATTTCCTCCAAGATCCTGAACCAATACCTTTGATTTATGGAGCCTCGGCTGACATTCAAAACACACCCTAAAGTGACAGAGAAAAATAGAGCTGTACCAAAGTGGCTGTTAAGAGAAGCTCTCTGTTTTAAAGGCGGTGGAGGAGATGTGAGAATGTGATGAAAAAACATACATTCTGCTAACAGCCTTTTAAAATTTACAGCAGGAGGCATAAATCCTTTAACTCATCACCATCTAGGGAAATGCATTTTTCTTCAGGAATCCTGCATGTCTCTAAAGTATAATCGACTCAGCTTGTCTGTAACATTTTGCAAAGTCATGATAGGAAACACAGTCATAAACAATTTGAGTTAAATAGGTTATTGTTAGGTGAAGTAGTGGACTATAGGGATGCAACGAATCATCATGAATTTTGTCACAGGTGATAAAATTTGATGAAATAAATGGTCAATGACAGGTTTTATCATCAGATAGTTTTTAAACTATGTCTTCCCATGTTTTTAGTGTAATGCATGGGCATTATTGTTCTCTGTTGTGGATTATGTCAACTTACTCCTCTTCCTATCTTTGATGGAGAGCGTCATTAACCAGCAGCCACGGAGCGTCAGGAAAACAACATAGCATAGACGTGGTTATGTTACAAAGTCCTAAACATTCATTTCTCTCGGCCTAATTCATCCTGTACACTGACAATAAAGGAGTTAAACACCTTCATTTCAGTCACCATCGTGTCAGGAGGCATAATGGAGACATATTTATCTGCTCCAAGGCAGAAGTTGCAAAGCTAACGGGGCTTAAGTTGTGGCTAACTTATGAGCTAACCTCATATCCATCTACAGCTTCTGCGAGCAGACATGAGCACTTCCTTCACATACAGCAAGTCGAGACTGGGCAGCTTTCTACTCACACAGATAAAACTAAAACATTTTTCTCTCTATTTATTACTCTCAAAGATCACGTTCAGCACTCCGTATATGACAGTGTGACTCAAACTCAGTCTCAGTTTTCTCTGGTTTTAATAATTTGGGAGACTACAGACAAGACAGTCTCAAGAGATTTTGGATCATATAATTCTTGTTGCCCACACTCTGGTACCCTCACACACCACATGGACTGTTCAATATATTTCACTAGTCCATCTGTGGGCAACAACCACTAGAAAGTGTTGGGCATAGTCATGATCTTTAAAAGCATATCCGGCAGCTGACTGGATGATTGTTCTGGCAATCACAATCATTACAAGCCAATCAGATGATGTAGTAGATGTACAACTAAAGTACAAAACGTGAGCCACTTAATAGAACAAACTCTTGGCAAATCATGTAAGGAGTGAAACAAAAAAATCCTTGCCAAGGAGAAGTTTGTAGTGTTCTTGTTTGTTTTTCATTGAATAAAGACATGAGATATATCTGATTAAACTGCTCCGAAAGCTGTTAGCATCTATGCTAATCTCTGTATGAGCAGTCTTGCTCATAGCTCCCAGCTCCTCCTGCTTTAAAAGACATTGATTGGGCCGTGCTGCTTATGGCCAACCACAGTTGTTACAGATTGGTGTTTGGTAAGATGGATCTGCCTAACTAAAGCATTTGAATCAGGCAGATCCAGCTGCACAGCGAAGTTTACACTCTGGAGCAGTGATTATCAAATGGTGGTCAGGGGGCACATCAGAGCCCCCAAAGCTTTCCAACCAGCCCCGCATAATCAAATTCAGAAAATGTGCAAGATAAGGTTTTATTGTGGTTTTTAATGATAGTTTTTTGTCGTTAAATACCTACAAATATTATCATAGCCCCAACACAATTGTGTTTAAAACAGTTAAAATAGAAATGGATCATGTTTGATCATTTCTACAAAGAGCTATATATATATATATATATATATATATATATATATATATATATATATATATATATATATATATATATATATATATATATATATATATATATATATATGTATATATATATATATATATAAATATATATATATATATATTCCGGGTCAGAAGTACCCAAGCAATCTAAATTGCCCTGAGTGGATGATTGCAGTATGGGTAATATGGATTGCTTTCACTTTCAAAGAGCCATGTTGTGCTTTATCTAGTTCCTTACGCCTTACAGTGTGTTTCACACCTCTTCTCTGTGTGGTAGAGTGCTTCTATGCACAAGACAAAAAATTTGCAACTCAGGACCATATCCTTTTCTCCCATGTATATGAGCCAGCCGCTCCCAAAAATGACCACCTCGCTGATTGTATTGCATGATGGATTGTATTCCTCTCCTGTCTGATATATTAATCCTGACCAAATCCACAGCTCAGTTGCAGAATAGCAGCCCCAGACTTGAAAGGAACGTCCACCATGCTCTACTGTTGCCTGTAAACACTCAGTAGTGCCCCCTGCCACAGCCAAATATCTATATTTTTTCCCATAGGTCCAGAGTAGCTGCTGCCATTTTTCTGCACATCACTACCAATGTTTTTATGCATAGTTGTGTCACTTGGCCATTTCCACATTGGCGTTGGCTTTTTGGCTGCATTTCCTCCATGAAGACCACTTCCAGCCAGATCTCTCTGGACAGATGGTTGACTTTAGTCAAGTCACTATTGTTTTTCATCTGCTAAAAAGAGTTTCCGTCAAGTTACCTGTATCTTAATACTTTTTATTTAATGAGCTTGAACAGAACACCTTTAAACCACAGCCTGCTTTGAAGACTTTTCCTGAGAGAGTCTTGCTGATGTAGTGTAACTATATTGCATCTTGCTGCTGTGGTCAGGCATGCCATAGTGTATGACCTGAGACAAATCACCTCACCTCATCTTGGTAGCAGAGTTTGGCTGTTCCTGTTTTGAACCTCCTAAACATTTGTCTCTGTTTTAGCTTAACTGATTTTCAACCTGCACTTGAAAATGATGATCATAAGAACCTGATTGCTTTATTTGGTTGATCACACCCCTGACTGGACCCTACAAAATCCTACTCTGTCTAATTTTACCATAAAGATGGATGCTGTCTTGAGGACAAAGAGTACTCACATAAAAGATTTGATTAAGTTTTTTATTCTGTTAGCTCACTATGAATTTAACAAATAACAGAAATATCTTCATAACTCAGATCTTACTTGGTTAATGCCATTTCTGTTATAACTTTATCATTGCCTGTTTTCCTACAAACAATAGAAGGGTGTCAAAAGTTGCATTGATAAGGTTATCAGTATCCTCTCTCCTTACCAAAATGTGCAATAGTTTTGAGTAAAATACGAGCATAGTATGACACAGCAGTGTATTTGGTCTGGTGACACTGCCCAGGCTGTCAAGTCATGGTTTCACTATGTTTGTAGTTCTACCGGTTATTCCACTTTTTGGTGGATTTTTCAGCAGCACCATGATGGATTAGGTATTTGGATTCTTTCAACAAACCCAATGTTCCAATCTGACGTCTGGTCTGCCACTGTTGTTTCATCTGATCCCTTATTTCTGTTTCCACTAATTTCCTATCATGTCTCTTCTGTTAGCTATCCAGTGTCAACATAAAGTTCATAAAAAGAATAAAACTCCTTCTGCAATAGACTAAGACACATTTACTTTCATAAAGGTGTTCTGCACCGCTGCAGCTTTCTTCTTCCCAAAAGGCAGGAAACACGCTCTGCAAATTTAATTTTCCATTTATCTTATTCTCAGGAGTCCACCAGAAAAAAAGATCAGGCTGTTACATTTCAAATAATCTACAGAGCCTGAATTAAAACCCACTTTTAATAAGCATCAGATTCCTTTTTTAATTTAATCATTTATTCTTTACCCCTTTCTAACGTGCACACAGAGAAGAAAGGGCTGAGTGCTATTAATTATACAATTATAATGAACCGTGGGGGGAAACTGAGGGCTTCTGGCTTGTGTGTATCAAACCCAATAAGGGGATCACATTTCCGATTAGCTTAACAGCATTCTGCAGCATTCATGGGCTTAAATATTCAACTCCCACACACTCACTGCTCCCTTTTCTCCCCTTAGTCTTACAAAATGTCACACGCTGGATTCAATGTACAATGGATGTAGGAACAATCAGTCTTTCTAGATAAATCAGCTACAACCACAGGAAGCTCTAAAATCAGTTCATTTACACTACTATACATTGTGATTTAAAATGATGACCTAGGAGACCTAGATCTTCAAACTAGTTCTCACTGGCTGTCCTATAATCTGGACTCAGGTGCATGGGTGACCAAGCCTGAAATCACACCAACAAGGCTATATACATTTGGCTGTTCCCCCCTGCTGCCTGTTTTTAATTCAAACCTACAAAACACACTCCTGTTCCCTGACTTGATGCTCAGCAAGAAAACTGACCTTTTAAACACTTTTATACTGGTCCAACCTAAAAGAAGTCCTAAGGTGTTTAAAAATAAAGATGTGAAAGTGCAAAAAACTGTAGTTCCTCAAGTGTCCACTTGAGGCTTTCTAAAGAGGTTCAGGAAGTCACATATGCAAGCAGTCTAGTTCAGTATGGCTTGGTACGGCTTGCAGTTACTGGTGTTTCTAATGTCGGATAAGGAGAAAAGTTTCCCAAATACCCATTTGTGCCATTCCACTTTTGGGCACCCCTCTGAAGGAGTGCAGAGCACACCAAACCAACCCTAAAAAGTGGAGCTAAAAATGCTGCAGTCTGCTGATTGAAGATTTTTGCGACCAATTCCCATGTGACATATGTGACAGAAACACATTCCTCGTCATGTTCAAAATAAGCCTTAGATTTAGGGCGATTTGATCACTGCTGTGCCTGGAAAAAATGTCTGAATGTTACATGAAGTACTGGAGTGCTGAAAGACCTCCATTTTTGCTCTGTGTTTACACACAGTGTTGTGTTGCACTGTCATCATGTCACACATTTACGTAGCTGGCACAATCATCACTTTCAGGCACACACCCCTGCTCTCAAGTGAAGGTACAGCTGATGGTGGAAATTCAAACAAGATCAGGGTTTACTGCTTCAAATCGCGCCAAACTGCATTGTACCAAACCAGACCAGTTAGCGGAAACAAGGTAATAGACATGTCATGTAAGAGGGATTCTTTTACGATATATAAAAAGCAATCTAGTTAAAATATAAAAAAAGAACACTCAGAGAGGTAAACACAAATGAAATAACAGAATCCAAGTACAGCAGACATCCTTACACTCTGCAAGATCTGCATAATGCAGAGCATAATGAGTGAGGAAGATAAGAACAGACAGGGTAGAGGTGGAGGTAGAGTAGGAGTGTCAGGAGGGGATTTTTCCTCTTATCACATTTGTTTTGTTCCAGATGGTCTTGAGGGAGAACAGGAGTGCGGTCTGTTAGCCAGGGCTCTAACAGACGCATATTCAATTCCCACATAACTGAATCTCATCTTGGAGTTAATGAAATGCACCATGCCAGCAATTGTCTAATCAAAACTAAATGCTTTTTTCTGCAGAGCGACATCATTAGAGTCCATCAGCTGGAGTCTGCTCCGTGCCATAATGGATCCCTAATGATGGCAGCCATCATCACCACTGACCTCGGACCCTCCATGGTGCAGACTTCACCTCCCAGTCAGCTGAGCTCTATATCTGTCTCATTCACCGCTAAAGCTATGTTTAAAACAGATTACTGCATAATAAATTGCTACTTGTCCCAGCAGTTACACTCAATTTTCCTCACACCAGAGCTCTTATCTCAGGCTGCACTGATAACTCAGGCGCACACACTAGGGGGCAGCAGACACTGAGCCCTGGGGCGCTGATGCAAGTGTTTCTACAGAGAGGATCTTCTCCCCTTCCTCCTCCTCTTCTTCTCCCACAGACTCCCCCCTGCCTGATCAGCAGGTGACATCATGTGAGCGTCTGGGCCTGCCCTTGCTCCTGCAGGTGCTGCTGCACTGGCAGCGCCTTGTCCTTAAAAACCTTAAAAACCCTACAGAGTGTGGCTCCTTCACTCAGCATTGCCTCTGTAGGCATGGCAACAGAACCTGGAGAACACACAAGAGTCTTTGACAAAAAGGGGCCAAGATATAAGATCAATTGTACTCTAGTGCAACCTGAAACCTGTTTGTGCAAGGTTAAGCTGAGACACAAGCAAGGAGAAATAACCAGAAAGAGGATCAGTTCAGTGTTTTAGACTGAGTTAAACACGCACAGGTCAGTGGATACCAGAGCCAGATGTCAAACTCAGCTGAGAGCTGTGCCAACATCTTATTAAAAAGTTTTGCACTGAGAGAAAAATGAAGGTTACATCACTTTACCACAAGAAACATATTTTCATGCTGCATAATGCATGTACACAAAAGTAAACAGCCCATACTTTACATTTATTCTGTTTCATTGACCGCTAGAGTATGTTCACTCACCAATGTTCAAAGTCTCTAGTCTTTATAAACTGATTACCTCTGATCCGGCTGTATTCTCAGTCTGTCTGAGATGCTCTACTGGAGCTCATGCCTCTTTAAGGCTTTCTTCCCCACATGGGCCCCGTCTTTCTGATTGGTTGATTGTTACTTTGGGGCAGTTGTTTAGGTTCACACTGCTCAGCCTTATTTTGTCAATGCATCTGCATTCATTTTACATTATTTGCGCTATACTGGGCTCACCAGCCCCAGCCAAAATGTTTAAGCTTGTAATGGTACAATGGTAGGACATCATACTGTTTGGTCTATTTAGCGGGCTAAGGGAACCAGCTGCCTCAATGACCTGCTTGGCTTGTAAAGATGGGGAGAGGGAGAAGTCCTAATGCCATGGACTTTTTGTCTTGTGCATAGAAGCATCTTATCATGTAGAGGAGACATTTTAAACAAATTAAGGGGCATAGAACCTAATAAAAAACAATATAGGCTTCATTGCTGGGCAATACAGACTTCAAATAATATACCAAGTTATTTTACTGCTTCTCAACTTATCAAGACTCAAGACCTTCGACCTTCTCCTTATAGAGTGGTGAATGAATCAAACATAATGCTTTGTTGCTGAAGAGAGATGAGTCTTGATGTCCATACTTGATACAACAAGAAAAAGTACCGATTTATATTGGTTTGTGCTCCAGTGACTGCTACTTGACCATGCTGCAGCCTGCAGCAGTCTGATTGGATCTAATGAGGATGCATAGCCCTTTGTTGCATCACAAAATAGTTCTTAACACAACAGCTTTGTTAAGGAAAAGTTAAACGCAGCAGAATCTTACTGCATTGTATCGTCAAGGCTACATAGTTTTTTAAGTAGTTTCAACCTCCAGTAGAAGCGGGTTAAGGCTTTTGGCGGCACCATGTGCCGCTACATACCGGCTACCATCCACTCCTGTATATCTCCCTCCAGGGACAAAGCTCACAAGTTCCTTTATTGGCACTCAAATTTAGTGCCATGGGCCTCTAGCAACCTCATTTCAAAAAACTTGAACTAACCCTTTAATCACCTGTCTTCCCCATTCTGATTCATTTATTTCTGTTTTTTTTTGTTTGTTTGTTTGTTTGACTGGAATCTGTTTTTGTCACATTAACCTGCAATATAAAGTAATTATTATATCAACAGTTTAATCTTACCTCATTTCTAATTATAAAATACTCAGATATGAATCCTTAAATCCCAACATATTGCCCAGCTCTATATCACACACGTCTCTTTACTTGCATGCTCTTATGTAAACAAATCACACTCCTACTGTGCCACAGGAACATATGGGTAAACACAGCGTGCTTTGTTTGTGATAATTACAGTGTGGGCATGAATGCTTAGCTGCTCAGTCTTAATGCACTGTCCCTTAGATCAGACAGGTTACAGTCTGCACGACTACTTACTAACCAGGCTTTCGGAGAGTCTCTTAATGTAGACCCCCACATTTAATGTGCTCGACAAACCCACACACAGGTTTTCTTCTCGTATTAAGAATCACTTCTTTGATTTCTATTGTTTTTTCATGCACACCTGCTTTCACACTGTATATCAAATATGCAGAGGCTTTCACACAAATTCTCTGTCCAAGAATTCTTTATTTTCGCTGCGTTTATCACTGATTATGCAAATCAGCAACTCTACGTTGTGTTAAACAATAAAAGTCGAGTGCTTTGGCAGGGGAGAGGCTGCCGGTTATCACAAATAGTCAATTTGCATCCACTCTGGATGATGTAACAGGGTTTGACAGCTCATTTTCCATCAAAACAAAATAATTTCATCACAGAATCTTTAATTAGTCACTGGATCTAGATCAAGTAAACATTTTATTATTCTTATTGAAGCTTAACAGAGGAGTTTTGATCCAGTCATAATCCTGGCTGCTGTAATGCTCAGGCCCTTTTAGCAGTAACTAATTCCAACCAATTTATCATCACTTTGGACCCCAGGAACAATGATTATTACTGCAGTGACAACTAATGAGAGTCCAATGTAAATGAAATTATTAAACAAGTGGTGGATCAGTGTTAAATATCTAAGTCAACAGCACTCCTGAACAGACTTCGTTCACATTTTCCGCTGAACAGCCTTGAAATGGGAAGATATTGAACTCTTTAACTGCTCTAATTACTAGAACATAGTGACTGTTCATAAAATATTTACATGTTCATTTAGTTAAGTACAAAAACTGAAAGGCCAAATTGATCTAAAATGTTGATGGTTAACCAGTGATATCTGGGGAAAAAAACACACAGCATGTTCATCATTAGTTAGGCCTGATGGACAGTTACAGAGCCTGCTGTTGTTTTACACAAGGTTCTACACAAGTCATTTTATATCAGTAGGTGGGCCTTTTTATCTTTTTTATGATAATAAATGGGTCCTTTAACTTAGTAAACAGTGCCAATAAAGCTTAAATTTCAGTTTTTAGTTAAACCAGATATTATGGTGGCCTACAAGGGCAAACTGCCTACAACGGCTTGATGCACTTCAATAAGAGGAAAACAGTTACAAGAACAGAAAAGATTCCAGTGCAGAAACACAACCAAAAGGTGCCAATGAAATAACATGCTACAAGAGTAAAAAAAAAACAAATGCATTAATGTAAAATGTGATTTTACTGTAACTGTTGATTTGACATTAGGCATAAATTAGATGGATCGATCAGTATGTTTCACTAGTCCATCTGGGCATCAACCCATAGAAAGTGTTGGAAATGGGCAGAACCTTTCAAAAGCAAATCCATCAGGCGACTGAATGACTGTTCCATCAATCACATCCATTACAGGCTAATCAGATGATGTAGTAGGCGGGCACTAAGTGTAAAGTACAAAATGTGAACCACTTCAGAGAACAAACTGTCACAAAAACATGTTGGGAGTGGAGGGAAAATATCTTTTCTATTGAGAACTGCTTACAGTGTTATTAGTTTTTAGATTGGAGCTCAGCAAAATTAAAGACACTAAATCTGGTGGATCCAGCTGCACTGCAAGGTTGAAAATCAGAAGAGAAGGTGCTAATATATGGCAACAAGGATGTTTTTTAATTTTCTTTTAAGAGCCAATATTGTGCTTTTCTATGCCCTTTAGTATGTTAAACGTGTCTCTTCCACATGATAGAGCACTTCTATGAACAAAACAAAAGTCTCCAGCATCCAGACTTCTCTTTCTCCCCATCCTTGTGGCGCCAGCAGCTACATAAAATGTCTTGTTGCAAGAAGGCTAAGGATTGGTAATGAGATTTGTCTCAAAGGAGAATAAAAACAAACACAAACCTAAAGATCACCACAAGAACTGTCAATCATGAGAATATACATAAATTACAGGTGGTTTTGCAATCTATAATTCAACAACATTGTTTTGAACCTCCAAGTTTCAGATTTTATGTCACTCTCAAGTCTCTTACTCAATTTGCAACATAAATCAAGATACTGCATCACAATCTCTGTGTCCATAAGTACTGCACATGGAGGCATTGGCAGCCGAAAGCCTGTTCAGGGTATGATAAATTTACATTTTGGAAGCATAAACCCTCCTGAGCAGCTATCAGAGCCTCTAAGAAGGGAACCTAACCACTGTAATGGCCATTTTTAAAACACATGAGCAGCATTTTACAGTCTCAAAGCGCTGATATCAGCAGCTTCTCCCAGTCTACACCAGGCTCCCAGTCAGGAGTGCATTAGGTATTAAGCTGAATTCAGCCACTGCTTGATGAGCTCAGAGCTAAATGAATACACACAAGTGCATATATCAGGACTTTACTTTAACAAACATTATCCACCTCTTCACATCAGAACAAGAAAACATCATCAGACCTTTTCCATATATCAAACTGCTTGTTTGTTGAAATTTGATCACATATATAAAATATTGGAGCATGTGCATATAATTCACCTATCAGTAGACTTACAGCAGCAGAATTTCTCATTGATCAGCAGTTACTGAGCACGATGTGAGCAGCTGTCTTGGTGGGGGGGAATTATAAAGCATTTTGTAACAGGGGGGAAAAAGTGCCTCCACATACCCAGAGGTCTGTGTGCAGAAATGAGACATTGATCCATAATTGGAAGCACTCAGTCATGAAATCTAAAGACTAATTAAAGAAAGAGAGCTTTAATGGCACCCATTTACATATTCATCAGAGTGATTCAATGCCACTCGCTGACTTGCAGCCTGTGAGAGATGGTGGGCTGATCCCGAGGCTGTGAGGAGATGAGTTTGCTCACACAATGATAGACTGAAGTCGAGTGTCTCAAATGTCTATATGCATCAGCAAGAGACCTTTGCACAACACGACTGCTGTGTTTTTGTGGCTCTGCAGTTGCTGACACATGCTTTAGCTGTGACAAACAGGAACACTTTTATCAATATTTTCTGTTGGAAGTTAATCAGGAATGTGTTCATGGGAAAGTGGGGGTAGTAATGTCAGCGCAGGTACAATTGATCAAATTTTGGCTCAAAATGTCAGAATTTATCAAACACTATTTCTGTGCTTCATATATTCAAGGTTAGTTGCATTACTCATATTTATTTCTAACAGTATCCAATGGCAGTTAACAATTGTCAGAGTTTTGTAACAAGACATCCTTTTCCCTGTGACACCATGACAGACCCACCATGTAAAGACACAGCATGTTTATGATTGCCACAGATACTCTAACTCTCAAATCCACTACCTCTCCATCATCCTGTGTCTTTACTGAAAGCGAGTGTCAACTGTGGCGCCTGATTGTTCAATGTAGCACGCTTTCTGTCCACTCTGCATCTGTTAACGAGCCCATATCATGCTTTTTCAGGTCTTAAATGCACTTTAGTTGTTTAACATGCCCCCTCTACCTGATAGAGTACTTCTAAGCAAAAGACAGAAAGTACTCAACATAAGTTTAGCGAAGCAGTTGTGGTCTAGTTGGTTACATGATGCCATTTGGTTGGCCCAGTAAAACGAATATTTGACAAAGCTAAGAATATGGTGTGTTTGAATGTAATTCAAAGAGAGAGAGATTTACATGTGGCTAACTCTTGAATAAATAATGTTGAGTGGGAGTAAAATATATATATTTTTTTAGCAATATGTACTTAACAAATCTGCTAGACCATCTGTCGTAAAAAAGATAAAACATAAATATTTAAAAAATTTAAAAACTAGTTTAAAACTGAAAATGTTGTAATTGGACATACATTTTAAACAGTAATCAGGAATTTTCAACTAAATTTTCCTTTTAATGCACAAATTTGAGCCATTTAATGGGCTTCTCTGAGAAGTCAGAAATGAATCAATATAGCATTAAACCACTAAAGCTTTTTTTTTCTGTTCAGGAATGCAAGTACATGACTATAATTTGACATCCTAATCAAGAAAAAATAATGTACTTGACTATTTTTCTGTTTTTTTTTTTGTAAAAGCAAATTTGACAATTCATTGATCACATTAAAAAATATATTTTAGCTTTAAAAACATAATTTCTGTTGAAGAGCTTCTACTTAATGGAGTATTAACCATTAAAGAAACACACAATGATATTTGGTTATTACAAATGCTCTTAATTTAGGCAGCTGTTGCATAAACCTCACACTGGGTGGTGGTCTAATAAATTTGTTAAGCACAGTACATGATGTTTTTGAGTACATATTCTTAAGAGGATTGCCTTTCATTTATAGTCTATTTCTGCTGTTTTGCTGTGTGGTTAAAATAAATATAGTTTTTCAGTCTGTCAATATATATTTTTTAAATTTATATAAACAAACATAAGTACTAAATAATGAGTATTTACACTGTGTCATTCAGATGTTCTAGCTATAGGATATTTTATTGCATTAATCCATGAGATATTTTTTTGCACAACACTCAACAAATCTCAAAACATGACTGGTATTGTATTGGTGATTGGTACTGACTTAAAAAATCTGATCATGGCATCCTGAGTATTTACTATAATTAATAGTGGAAAATGAAGCAATGAAAAAGCACTTCTATAAGCTCACTTTATTTATAAATGGACAGAGACTGGCAGAAGATATTTCAAATAAAATCAAAGTTAAAATAAGGCTTTGGACTCACAAATGCAGCTCACCTTGACAAGGTAGGAAAATTTCTGAAGTCTTGTGCATGTGTGACAAGAGCTCAAGTCCTCTGCTGATGCCTTTAAAGTCTGTCCTCCACCGGCCAATGACCTCCTCTCATGTGTCACTATCTCTCGTGGTAGAAGCTTGCAGCCCCTCACACATGAAAGTGTCTTTGTTTGTGTTTGCTAGCGTGCATATGCAGTCCTGTTGTCCTGTATCTCTGCTGACTGTTTACATGTGAAGGTTCAAGGTGGATGAGGTGACAAGCACAGAATGTGGCATCTCATCTGGAGGCCCGAACATGTCCGCCGGTCCTGCTGCTGTTCAGGCCACTCAGGGTCCAGCTTTTGATCCCCCTGGGGCCCACTGAGGTGTACACAGCGCCTGATTACATGTCAAGGCTGCTCAGAGCTGCTAAACAGGTGGCGGGCTGCAGGAGAGAGTGGTGCTGGAGGTGGTGGTGCGGGAGGGGGTGCTTCTGTGTCACCCTACACTTTTCCCCTGCACGTTATCAGGTGGACAGAGCTGGGCTTTAAACCTGTTAGGCTGTGAATGATAACAGAGGACAGCTAAAGATTGCTTGTCACCGTTAGCACGCACATGTGCTGCAGTGCAGACAGAGAGGATGTGACTCGCAGCTTCTCTTGTTTGTCTTCTGCTTGATTGAATCCGCTTGTAACTGAAAACAGGGCTGCCCACTTGCGTTACATGTTGCTGAGTTCCTCAACATCCTCTTTCCTCTGTGCACATCCAGGCCCCTCTGTGTGTTTTTTCTCTGCAAATACTGCCTCTGCACCTTTTTCAACAGCCCAGGGCCTGTTTTAATAGGCTCATTTAAATATTTCTCCAGCGCAGGTTAGAAAAATGAGACAGCGAAGGTGCCAGACCTGCTTCTTTCTGTAAGTGGAATAGGCTTGAATATTAGAGCCAATCATCTTGAAGGCCAAGCTAAACGGAGGTTAATTGGTGCCGGTTGAGGCCAGCGTTTCTATTGCCTGTTCACTTAAAACAAATCTGTTGGGAAGAAGTTTTTAGAGAAATGTGAATGCTGATATTAAAGACGAGTGAAGCCCACTCTTGCTCCTGAGCTGGAATTCATCAGAGAGAAGTGCTGAATGAGAGAAACCTTGTTGCTGCACAATCCAAAGTGAGCACTCGTTCATTAGACACTACAAAGATGTAATTAGAGGACAAACAGCCGATATGTTTGTCACAGTGCCTGCAGACAATTACATGTTTATTTCTTTATCCACTCTGCTTTCCTTGGGCTGAGCGCTACCTGCAGAGAGCAGAGCAACAATTTTGATCTAACTGGTCTAAGCTGTGCCTACCCTGAAAACAGAAGGAAGTTTCTGCAGAGGCTATGGTCATACATATATTTATGGAGGAAGAGCATGGGAAATAAGTGCCTGCTATGCTTTTGTGTGCTTTTGTTTCACTGCAAAGCATTTCAAAACAAAACCAAGAGCTTATGATCCTTCACACAAGGAAAATTTACAGAGAGCAGAGCTGCTGTCTTCTCACTTGGGTTGTTGGCTTGAGTGTTGTGTACTGATGTGTGTATGGATATATATTTTGCTGGAAAGGCTAAACCTGCAGGTAAAATTTCTTTTCATGGCAATTCAAAACCTTGTCCTTGATTTAAAATGTTTTTCTAAAGTCAAAAGGCATAACATTTCAGCAGGGCTGCTAAAAAGGGTGGTTTAAATCTATGTACAAAAGTGTCTTTTTATGATATTTTTACATTATTTTAACACCCTGACACTCCATTTTACCCCGTGATAAGACAGGTCAATATTCTGTTAGTTTCTGTTGCATAAATTACAGTTTGAGAGGACATTTGGACTAATTTCTGTCCAATATGATAGGCATACTGTATTCATTGTGGTTATGCCCACTACGGTGAGTCAGTCCCATGAAACTAGGGTGGATGATAAACACCTTTTGTTTCATACGTATTCGTCAAAATAAAAGTCTGTTTTACAGATTTACAAGCTATGTGGAGTGAAAGTAGTGATAACAACCCATTTTTTGTAATTCTTTTTTTTTTTTTTTTACCAATTCTGATACTGACACCAATCATCTCCTAAAATGCAGACACCATTTTTATTACTGTGACATTTTTATGATCAAATACATAAAGAAAACAAGAAAGCTACAAACCATTAAAGCTATAAAGTCTAGGGTTGCACGATATTGGTATCAGCCAAAATTGAATTTTTTTACAGCAAATATATCAGCCATACATATTGGCCATATATTTCCCATATATCAGCAGTAATATCATCAATTACCTAAATGTACCATGTTGCTTCACCTCACCATCCCTGCATGGGTACATTTAAAAAGCCAGATGTTTTTCAAGAATTAAATGTTGTTTTTCTTGTTTCACATCTGTTCCTTACATAAACAGACCCTCACATTGAAGACAAAAACCCAATTTTGTCTCTGCTCTTGACAATAAAAATCAGTATCTGCAATAATGCATTTGGAAATATTGATATATCGGATATCGAAAAAGATACAATATCATGCATCCCAAATAAAGTTACTTTAATTTGACTTCTACGTGCAAAGATAATTAATTTTAGAGAGATTCCAACAATACACAGTGATGTGATATGTATTTTTTGATGAATTAATAACTATTAAGTAAATATTAATAAAATGTATTTTCTTCTTCTTAATTTCAATAAAAGATGTATTCTGGTTCATTTCATATGGACCAGAATACATACTAGGGGTAAAAAAAAACAAAACAAAAAAAACACCTTTAATTTTCTTATTAATAGGCACAATATAAGAGTAATAGAGCGAGGCGATTCTGACTTTAAACTGAGTGTAAAGAAGAACACATAAACCAAAGATCACTTTATTTTACACACCTAAAACTCAAACTGTTAAATGTAATAAATCTTTTTCATGCCAAAGTTTTTGCTCAGGCAGGTAAGTGTAACATCAGTCATGACCTCTGATGGATGAATTTTAGCGGGCATGTCAAAATAAGTTAGTAAATCAAGAAATCTTACTATAGACATGATTAGCTATTGGCTCTGCATTTTCTAAACCTTATCTTTTCTGTACATTTCACACAATTTATGTTCACTGAAGGTTCACTGCAACTTGCCAGACATATTTATAGAAGATGTAAAGGGCTATAAAGCCCGAAGCTCATTGTACACCAGTTTAATTCACAAATACATACAGAAAATAATTCAACATTCCACAGTATATATTTGACTTTTATATAATCCTGCTGGTTAAAAAGACTTCTACAATATATGTTATGAAATATTGATTTATATTGTTCATGTTGTTGGATGTTTTAATGACTGTGCCAGGTTAAGTCATCCTGACTTGTTCTTTCTGTATTCTTTAGTGTTCCTCAATCTCTTCTGTACTGCAGCTTGGTTTTACATCAGTCTGTCCAAAAGTTTGGTTTTGACCAGAAATGAGTTGCAAACCTGTTTTTAATGGGTTGCAGACTGTCAGAATATAATCACTAAAATGACTGTTTGAGGAGCTGTCGTTCCTACATCCTCCCTTATCTTTACCAGCTCACTGAAATCTGCATCCCCCTCTGGCTCTACAGTGTGAGGGAGAAAAACTGTATCGAGAATCTGAGTGACACCTCAGATGGTGGTGTCCAAGATACCAAAGCAAAGTTATGAAGACGAGTCTGTAAATGTTCACCTTAATGAAGCCTTTCAGATACAGCAGAGAGGCTAGATGTTGTTTTATGTGGGTTGGTGCTCAGAGATGAAAGCAACAACCTGTGATCAAGTCTCTGCAGCATCAAGAACAGTCACTTACTTTTAATAAGTTGTGACATAGCCACAAAGTGTGTGTTTGGGGTGGCAAACTATTTTGATTTGAGGATTTATATATTTATTAAATCCTTGCAAGGTTTTATCCCCTTGCTCGCCCTATCTTCACACTGCTGAGGAGAAGTCGGTTTAGCTGCAGTTTCCTGTTCAGGTGAGCTGCTGCAGCCAGGTTGGGTCAGGTGTGAAGAGGAGGACGGGGTGATGCAGAACAAAGGAGAGGAGAAGGGGAAATGAAAAAGAGACTTAGCTGGTGAGCCTGAAAGAAACTTGGCAAGGCCTCTGAATTGAGGAGCAAAAAGATTCTAGGGCTGGAGGAAAAACCTCCTCCATGCAGGTGCTTGGATGCCAGGGAAAAGGACAGTTGTGAGTATTGGAGCTAAAAGGCTGGTGAGTCTTCCCCTTTTGAATATTTTTATTTTAATTTTTTTGCAGTGCATTGCCTTCTTTTCACTTTTGATGGATTATTCAGTTTTGAGTTTTGATTGACTGTTGTTGGACTTTATGGGGTTTGGAACGAGACCACTTGGATGTTTACCCTCTCCTTTAAAGGGAACTGACACAATGGACGAGGGATCAAAACATTTGGAGAACATTTTATTTTTATTTATTTATTTATTTATTTTGTTGGGGTGGGGGGTGGGGGTGGGGGCAGGATTTCAGGGGCCAAGCCTGCAAAATTTGTGTTAGGGGTTTTTGCTAGGGATAGGAAAATTTGTGTTGGGGCATTTCTCATTCTTGAATTAAAATTCAGATCTGTAGAGGAGTTCTATGTGGTGGTCTTGTTTTTGGGGGGGCTATTTGAAGGGGTTTTCAGGGCTTCATAAACATTGTGCTGCTACACGTACGTATCTAAAATCTAAAATAAATGATAACTTACAGTGGCTTTAAACCCGAGATTATAACTAAGCAGGTATCTGTAGGCAGGCATCATGTTTGTATGAACTGCATCTGAGTCATTACCCTTGTGAGTCATTTGTGAGCAAAATTACACAAAACCTAGCAGCGAGACATTACAGAAAGAGCATGAGAGAACTTAATTCAAGGTACTTAAAAGGCTGATGAAAAAAATATGCTGTTGTATACACTTTAGTGTTTGGTCTTTACTCAAGAAGGGTTTTTCAATGAGTCAAGGCCTCAGGTAAAAATTTCTATACAAGAGACCAGGGGCCCTTTTAAACCCTTACATGCATAATTTGATCTACAGCTTTTGTTTTTAGAAGCAAAAGCATGAGCATGAATAAATAAGGCTAATTCTTTATTTTTACCTCATGAGGACAAGACTTGATTTAATGAAATTAATATACTATAACAGCACTTGTGGACAGTCATAAACATTTAAAAAACCTTTTGTATCTAAAATAAAAGCACAGTGCACACGTGGCAGTCTTCATAAATAATGTTTGCTAAAGCTGAATTTGTTTTTGTTTTTAATTCTTTTATATTCCAGGTGGTTTTTTTTATTCTAAAGCAATAGAGGCTCTTGCGTAGATCTGGACAACTGAGTAGCTTCAAATGAGTAAAAGTGAGTAAAAGTTTATCTAACTGGACAACAATTAATTAGCTTATATGATAGTAAATGTAAAATACAGGCTAGATTTTTATGTCATTTAAAAATGTAAAGTCACTATTTAACATTTGAAAACCAACATCGACAACACTCACCAGAATACTTCAATTATGACTATTAACTATTGAGTAACACCTTTGATAAAATCATTAATCCTACCTTACAATACCTAAGTCGGAATGTTTTGTTCAAGCTGATAATAATTTCAATAACCAATTATCATGTCATACTTGAGATTAAACTATATAGTGTTTTTTATGTTTGTGTCCCAGGATGAAAGCAAACTTTTCACAAAACTTTGGGAATACGTGTTATACAATACAGTCACTGATCAGACTTCGTGTGGAACAGGGGTCTATGGGAGGATGACAGATGTGTGTCATTGAACTCACCATAACACAGGATAAGAGAGGCTTGTTTCTAAACCCAATAAAAGAACATTCATGAGGACTCTCTGTTTTAATCAGCTGTTTCACAATGACATGTACCGTAGGAAACTCAGTCCCCTTAAACTCACCCATTGATTTTCAGCTTCTTTAACCGCTACATCTTCTAAAGTGCAGAGGAGAGTGCTGTTAAAACACCATTCATACAGTGTTGACAGTGTGAGTTTTTCTATTGGTTACCAGCCTAAGCTGATCTGATATTTCTCTTGATTACTGATTAGTATTTCATCAGGTTTTACCTCTGAATTAAATCTTTCTACAACAGGAAGTTGAGCGCTTGTGTGCCTCAATTGTCCTCTTGTTACATACATCGTAAAGAGTCAAATATATATATACAACTATGTTCAGAGTCAAGTGGAAGAGTGTATGAGCACAAGATTCAACTGTGAATTTATCTCTGGCTGTATATTTTTGCTCATAACAGCAGTAACAGAGACAGAGAACCTGCACAGAAAAGCTTCACAGATGGATATGTGAGGATCTAGTCATTATTTCGAGGTAGAACACCCCTCAGTCTGTTATTCAAAAAGATTGATGCAATTTATAATTTTTTTTTCCTTTGGCCCAGTACCAAATGACCATCAGCCCAGTACTGATCTGCAGTCTGGTGACTGGGGACCTCTACTCAAGGTGACTGTATTCTGCCTCTCCTAATCTGGTTTGCTGTTGAAGATTGTTAGCCATAATTTCCAATAAAGAATAATATTTTAAATGGGACATCATGTCCAATTTCATTTTTTTTAATTTGTCTTTAAATTGGAAAAGCTACTTATTCCCAGCCTTCATTTTATGTTTCAACTGTTTATTATGTTCTGTAAAGAAAAGGATATCTTTTTTTTAACCTAAAATGGAGCAGCACACAAAATAATTTGTTTTTGGTAGTACTTTCGTGGAGCTGTAGTATTGCCCAGAATCCTGCAGTTTAATCTCAGCTGTTGCATAACAATAAAAAGTACTCTTTATTTTTAGTATTTGTCTGAAAGCAGGTTTTCTTTTAGTTAGTGGATAAAAACAGTTGTAATGCCATACTAGTGGAAACATTCTAATCCCGCAGAGGATTAACCTCTAAGAGCAGGATATTCACTGATAAACCTTCATAAATCTGAAACACATGAACTCTCTGGGACACATGCAAACTCAATCTGTCTCTGTGCTGCACACACACTTTCTACCACATGGTGCCAGATACAAACATGTTCTTTGCAGCCAGGCTCGCCAGCAGAAATGAATTGGTCCCTGAATGACTCAAGAGGAGCTGTCCCCAGGTGGGATTTAATAATTTAAATGCATGTTTGCTGGATCAGTGGAGCTAGTGCCTGGCTCTGGACAAAAATTTCCCACTTAGCCTGACTTGGATCTGCTTTTTGAGTTTCTCAATAGGCTATTTTAAGTGTTTAAGGTCCCATGTCCTGATGTGTATGACCATCATGCCTTGAGTATCTAATCAGCGAGGATTTGATTTAAGCAATTTTTTTTTTAATCTCTATGGAGGATCAGGCGCAGCTCATTTTCCCTCCTTTTGGAAATGTCTGGATCTGAGGGGGCAGGAGGCTACGGATGCTATGCTTCTGAGCTCTGCACTGATTGGGTGCCTAAATTATACTTGATGGGAGGAGAGGGAGGGGTTACAGGCCCCAGAGTGGACAGTCACGCTGTCTGCCTGTGATGAACAGAAAACACACATGTAGGTGGAGGCTGTTTAGCTATTACGTAATAAAACACAGTGTTTTAAACGGCATTTTTGTCAAAGAGGCATAGCACATTCCTCTGTGAGCTGAGAGTTTAGTAAGAGGTGTCATGGTCTGCTGTCCCCCAAGCCTGTTCTGACAACATTAAAAAGCAATGAAAGTCGATTTTGCTGGACATGGGACCTTTAACGTTCCATTTAGGTCCCCCTTTAACTTCCTGCCATCCTAGCATTTGTGCATGAATAAAATTCTTAATACACAGTCCAACTTTAAAGGCATAGGCGCAAATCCCGGGGGGGGGGGCGCAGGGGACATGGCCCTCCCTTCCACAAAGTAGTCCCCCCCAAAAATCCAGTTCAAATAAGATTTTTCTAGTCGTACAGTAACGTGTTTTGACGGTACAATACAAGTAACGCTACTTAAAAGCACATTGCCAGACAATTTTAACTGTTAAAGATTACAATCCCCCTCCCCTCACAATGGTTTGGTCCAAACTGTTTCTCCTGGCGACCGGCGTAGCTGCTGCTGCAGAGCCGTGTACACACAGAGGCAGGCGGACAAAGCGGTGGTGATTGGACGAAGTAAGTGTATTAAAACACAGAATGGTTGATAAGTTGTTTATCACTCCACTTGTTCAACAAGCACAGCATGAGAAGCAAAATGTCAACTCCTGTGTTCGAAGTCTGCCGGTGTGTTTTACATTAACACAGCACGCAGCTAATAAAATGTTTATTTTTAAGCTAAAACGAAATTTGCACTGTATGTAGCACATCTTTTCATCTTAGATTGTAATGAATCTGTGAATTGTCCAGAGTTTTTCCTCTGCTGCTGGCTGCAAACAGCCTCTCCTCTCTGCCTGATGCAACAGACTGTGACAGTCAGAGAGGACAGACAGGTGACATGCTGACATCCTCATCCTCTCATATATGACACTAATATCACACTATGTTAGAATTCTCTTTCAACATTTATTTACTTTACTTCTATCCCAGATTTATTTATTTAAAAAGAAAGTAGTTATAACTTGGACTTAGATGTTCACTTCAGATTTGGTTTGTTTTCTTTTTGACAGTTTAATAAAAGCATATGCTTGAAGAAAAGTTCAATGTAGTTTGGTTATTCATTAAAGTTTTTCTTCTAGTTTTAGAACTTTTATTGAGCTCTCAGTTCACGTAAGGCTGCTGTAGTGGTGATAAGACTAGTGTTAATGGTGAGATAAGAAATTCTGTTAGGTCACATATGGTGTAGTTCACACCTTCCAACCATTACAACTCCTAGAATTGCTGGTTGAGCAGAAATAAACCTGTAGACAGGTAGGATATGGACAAAGAAGGAACAATGACTTACAGTTATTGTTTAATATAACTATGCAAGACATTTGAGAAAGTATCAAAACAACACAGCAAAAATATGGCATTTATTTTAATGTCCCCCCCAAGAATTACTTTCTGAAATTTTACTGTTTATTGTCCCCCCAACATTGAAGAGGGATTTTCGCCACTGTTTAAAGGTTCCTTTATTTACTGCATTTCAACAAGTTTGCACTGGCCCAAGAATGTGCAAAACATATTTTTTGTAGTTTCTTGCATAAAAATCCTCTTAGATTTTACATTTTGGCATACTTGTAAATCTCCCTGTTTGAGCTCTGCTGAGAATAGACTCTTTCCAGGGCTATGCTCGAATGTTTACTGAGTCTGCACAGACATGCCCCAACATGGTCCCTTCACTGTAGCTGCCTGCTGCCAGAACGAAAAACTGATCCTGAAGCGTCTTTAACCTGCTGGAAAGTGACATATCCCCTGATGTCAATACAGGAAAATGTTTAAAACAGACATTTTGAGCAAACATTTTCTGAACGGGGGAGCAAGCAATTAAGGGATGGCAGGGATTTTTCTCAAGTAAGTGGGTTGAGACATATTTTGAATAAAAATTATTAACAGGCCACCTTATTTAGTTTGCTGATTAGCTCTTGTCTTTCCATTTCAGCACTTTTACTTTGTTAAATGGCATGACCTGCTAAGTTTACTTGACATAGTGGCTAAGCAAACAGGCTCTCCGTTTCCAACTTTTTGCTCTAAAGAAAATGTTGTTGACAAACATCTGCATACTATTTGTCATTGAATTAAAATCACCTTCTATGCAGCATAATGTAAATAAAGTATATCTGAGCTACCATACATACTGCGTCCTACAATTCAAGGTATTTAATCCAGTATGTAAAGGTAGTTTCACAGTGACGTAATACAGATGTATACATCACAGATCAGATCTGCTCCATTAAGTGTCAGTGTTAACTGGACTTAATTAGGAGAAGTTGCACAGAGGCACACAGAGACCTTATTTCTCCATAATGTTTCCTTGAAATATATCAGAGGAACAGCTTCAACAGTCAGTCTGTGCTCACCACTGTAATCACCAGAATGTCCTGCAGAGATACATAGCATGTAACATCGCTGCTCCAGTTCTAAAAAAGGAGACTGAACTACATATTTCTTATAAACATAATCATGTGTTCCCTTTTAATCTGCCACCTACGAACAGCCTCAATGCTCATGCCGTCTTAAAAGAGTAATTAAGTTTCATCAGGGATTGTGAGAGAGGGGAGGCATATGTCACACCCACTCACTCCTTTGTGCTATCTCCTTGAGACAAAAAATCAAACAGTTCTTTTGCAAATTTGAATATCATCAGTTTAAGGTTTCCTTGCGTGAGCCACAGAAGAGTGAAACAATGGTTTAAGAAAAGGTGTCCGAAAAAAATTAATTCATGTCAGAATAGCAATTCTTACTTATTAACACTGTACTGAATGACAAAATCCGGCTAATGACATAGAACGAATCTCAGTGTCCTAACTCACGAGTGACGCAGTGTGATGCTGCCAGATAAGACGCAATGTTTTATTGTGCCCTGTTATTTTCCCCTCTGTTGTTTGTGTTTCTGTGGACAAGAAGCAAGAAAAGAGGGATTTTGAGGAGGTACTGGAGGGATATTCTATTTTCTCTTTGATTTTTCCTGCTAATCTGTTCAAAATAGCATAGATAGTGGAGCTGCAGTCATCTTTTTCATTGAGTGAAATGATTTACCTTCACGTTCAACACAGTGGGAGAAACTTTATTTGGCTCATGGAGAGCTGTGTATTGGTGAGCCTTTGAGCCAACCACTGATCAATACAAATTACAACACCCGTTTCTCTGTTTGTGTGGTTAAAGCATGTGATGTACAGTTTACAAGGAAAACATAGGGCAGATTAGATAATTAAATAATTTGTAATTATTTTTTTAATTTTATATTTTTAACATATGCATTTTGGACAACTGGCGAGCGATGCTGCACGATGTGACACAACACCCAAAGCTCGCGTTTAGTTAGAATGGGACAGGTTGTAAGATTCTTAGTCAATCTAAAATAAAACAAAAATCATTATTTTAAAAGCATTTGTCATCTTCTTTCAAGTGCCTGAAAGCACACTGCTTGTATTATTTGTCTGCATGGGATTCTATAGTACACAGTTGTACACAGTTGTAGCTACACTGCTGGTAGTCACACTGCTAAAGTTAGCCTCTTAGCTCGCTGTGTCAGTGATGTTTCTGTGTGAAGCAGCAAAGAAAAATCAAGCCCGTTCCTCCTACATTAAAATAAAGTATGTGGGTGCAATTTGGATTCTGTAATTTCCCACATAAGACAGCACCTGAAAAGATGTATTCAGTATGCAGACTCTGCAAAATGAAATTTAAGTACGTCATCATCTGTAAATAAAAAAATTCAGAACAGAGGCAAGTAACGATTCTTACTGCTGACCATTGCACGCTGCACAGATTTATCCAAATTCCAGTCAACTCTGAATAGGCAGGAAAAAAAAAATTAATCAACTGCTTATTTCACTTTCACAGACCTAATGTCCCTACAGCAATGTAGACAACAAAGGCTTTTGAGTCAGGAAAAAGCTTAACAAACCCATTCTGAATTATATTCAGCTATTATATGACTTACTTATAATTTAACTTCTGTGAAGTTTTCAAAAACTGTTTTTTTCTGAGCCATCTGTCAATGCCAAGCCCACAACAGATTGTAGTAAATCTTTAAGTAATTTTTGTAACAAAAGAGCTTTGACTGAGGATTGTGAATTGGTCTTAGAGAAAAATTGATTCTGAATTGAATTGTCATCTTGAAAATCAATCTCAAATCAAATCATGACATAGGATTAAGAATTACATCTCCAGTATGAGTTTTGCAGGGACTGAATTCTTGAAATATAAGTAAGTTAGCATTTTAGCACTTCCAGTTTCCAGAAGGATTTCCTATGGGATTTTGAATGGGTTCTGTTGATAAATTCTTGAATTAAGGTCTGGGGTGATAACAAGCCTCAGAGATTTTGATTGTTTTTCTACAAAATAGGATACATCTAGAATTGCCTAACTTGTGAATATTAAAGTGTTTTACATTTAAACATGAACAGTTACTCAAAAAATACAAACTAAGATTTTGAAGTTTATTTTGGACCTTAAATAGCATTCATTCTTGATAGTCTTTAAAGAAAGATTTTTCTGACAAAATCTCTACAGTAAATGTGATTTTTTACATTTTTGTCATTGTATCAATTTTCATCCTTTAAGTTTGTGTCCAAATGTTCAAATGGACTTGCACAACCACCCATCTGCAAATACATAAAGAGACTACAGATCTGAGACAGATCCACCAGAGCAGCTTCAAGTATCTGTAGTGTTTCACTTTACAAAACATCTGCTCTCAGACAGACATTTTTTCCTTTGAAAACAGTAAAATCTTGGAACTCACAATCTGATCACCTGAAACTCATCACAAACTTCATCACTTTCAAAAAAGCTTCCAAATATGGTTGATTCATCACTAAACTTGCTCTCATTTTTTTTTTTCTGTTCTCTTGTCACTATGAAATGTCCTTCTATTATTTCACACAGTGTTTAATTTAATGTTTTATTCTAACAAAACTCATCTACGGACAGGAGCTACAAATTAGCAGTAATGACAAACACTATGATACTACTGTGATCTGTTCTTAATAAATAAACCAATAAATATATAAATAATCTTGATGAAAAAAAAAATTCAAATTTCCTTTTTTCCCGTCATCATGGTAATTATTATCAGCAGCCATCCAAACACCAATGAAAATACACAAGGCCTTTTGTGGAATGCTAACCTCAGTGTTTGCCCCCCAGCCTTGCTCCACTCTATACTCTTGTAGAGGACACAAGCTTGTCTGTTTTCATCCTCATTTTGAGGAGAAAATAGTTTTTTATGCTTAACAACAAACCTCATTGGCACAGCAACATCTCTGACTGGTGGAGCCTGCTGTCACAGTGGAATCTACGCATTTGGATGCCAGTTATTAGTCATATTGCCAAAACTGACCACTAAACCGTAGACTTATCACAAGTTACCTGACTGTGAAACAATGATGCATGGATCTATACAGAAACTTTTTCATGCTTTTATTTTCAGCGGGTTACGTTATTGTAACTGTGTCTCTACAGGTCTGACAAAAACCCATGTTACGGCTGCATGAGTCCTCACCAACACCAAGAAAGTTAATCAAATCACACCAGTCATTAGATCACTATACTGGCTCCATGTGAGTCAGAGGATAGATTTTAAAACCTTTTCCTAGTTTATAAAGTACCCAACAGTTTTGCCCAGAGGAAAAGAAAACTTGAAGAGATCTCAAAAATGTTTCATTTACTGCTAGACAATTATGAGATCTGTGTGACACCAAAAGGAGAATAAGGCTTAATGCTCCTGTGTCTTGTCTTTTTCTCCTGAGCAATAAGATTCACTGAATCTCAATTTAGTATCCTTCTAAGTTTTAGAAGAGATCTCAACAAGCTCTAATCTGTTTCTCAGAGTTTCTCAACTAGTTTGTCTGTGATCTCAGGCACAGAAATCAGAGAGCTCTCTCTATGAGCTCAATTTACTCTCATCCCAGCTTCAGTTCATTCATCTCATACTAAGCTCAGGCAGAGCAAATGAAGAGCTCTCCACAAGGTCTCTTTTAGTTCTCAGACTGACTTTATTGTAATCCACATATTTTTTAATTATGTAAAATGAATTGATTGAAAATGTATGGCCTTCTGCTTTCTGAGCCTGTAACAATGCACACAGCATTGATATCATTGTGGCCAGGGGATAGCTATCCTCCACTGCTTTATTAGAGGATTTTGCATACTTCATCATTACTTGCTCTTGCCAGTTGTGTTGACTTTTCAAACAATAAAAAAAAAAAAAATATAATTTCATCTGCCCTCACTGATGGGAATGATGAACCTGACAGCTTGGCTTTAGAGTTTTGGTGATGACAATGCTGACAATAACTAATTCATGTTCTTTTGTTTATATTTCTATTGTCTTTTATCAAGTCTGTTTATTTATGAATCACTTCATTCGTATCAAGGTAAGGGTCTGTTGTTTGTATGTTACAGTGGTTTGTCTCTGTTATATGTATAAACTGCTCCAAACAAGATTCCCTGAGGGGAATTAATAAAGTTTAAATTTAATTTAATGTTAAATTATTTGCAGAAGCAGCAAAAGTTTGTTGCACAACCTTCACAAACACCTGCCAGCTGGAAAAAGGTATGCTATTCAAAGTGATGTTAGCCACCTGATTCTCTAACAAAGACATGTAAATTAGGACTCTAAGACACAAAACATATGAGAAATGTGTTCTTAGACTGTATCCTTATAATCTGCATAATAATGATAACAAGGCGGCACAGTGGTGCAGCAGGTAGTGTGCATGTCTCACAGCAATAAGGTTGCTGGTTTGAACCCTGTGTAGATCAGGACCTTTCCATGTGGAGTTTGCACCTTCTCCCTACGCATGTGTGGTTTCTCTTCAGGAACTTCGACTTCCTACCATAGACCATAAAACATGCTTGTTGGTGACTCTAAATTGCCCTTACATGTGGGTGAGTGTGTGAATGGTTATCTGTCTCTCTATGTGGCCCTGCAAATGGTTGGCGACCAGTCCAAGCTGTGTCCTGCCTCTCGCCCAATATCAGCTGGGATAGGCTCTAGCCTTACCATCACCCAGACAGGGATAAACAGTATAGATAATGGATGGATGGATTATGAAAACACTTTGTCAAGTTTTTCTACATTTTGTGCCCCTGACAAAGGGAACCCATGACAGAACATTGTCTGGCTCAACACACACAATAGAAAACAAACCCATACTCAGTCGCACAAAAGGTGCATCTCTAAACTACAATAAAACAAGCTAAGAGCATACTTAGACAGCATAAGTACAATCCTGCTTGTGTGGGCTGGCCTTGCACTCGAGCCGTGGAAATACAGCAGTGGGATCCCACAGTTTGTAAAAGGCATTTTACGTTGCGGGAAAATAGTTTGAACTGTTAACAATGGTATCGAGTGCTGAGACAGCTGATGCCAAGGGCACGGAGGGGGAGGACGGAATAATGGTATCTGTATGATATACAATTTGAAGTGGAGTTGTGTGAGGTACATAGCATGATCCTGAACGTGTGCCACAGTGTCAAGGCCTCCCCACTTCTAAAAACCTGAACTATCCCAATAAATGCCAAGATCTGGCCCCAACTGGTCAGTTTTATCACTGAATACAACATACACATAAGTCTTTCCAAGGTGTCTATTAGAAATTAAACTCCATGAAAGCTGAATCATATTTAAAGCTCCCTGTTTCTATAATTAAGAGATAAACAAATAAATAAATATCAGGGCTGACAGTTGTGTACTTTTTGAATACAGCCAATGAGTCCTAAATGAGAGCATTTACTGTAAATGGAAGCCAGTGGAAAGAAGGCTGATTCATTATTAAGGCTGTTAGCATTAAGACTGTCAAGTTAACATTCCTGTTTGCCCCTAATGTAATTGGGCCATTTCATTTCAGACTTGATTTACGCAGCATTAAACAGCTTAAAGCCTGCAGCACGCCGCTCCCTCTCACGGCTGCTGCACCTAAAAAAAAACTTGATTCATGCAAAATCAAGAGGGTTAAGCACCTCATTTTAAATGAAGTTTGAAATCCCAGAAATACCATTGACCTTAACATGTGCAGTGCTTGTGCTGGAAAAGGATTTTCTTCATTTGGTCTGGAATAACCTTATAGTTCTTGCTGTTAACAACTTTTTTTTATCTCTTTGATGCAAAATAGACAAATGCGAATGTCACAGAAAGGCTTTGATACCAGAGGAAGACTAAAACATCTCTGTGTGAATATGCTTCATTTTTAAGGGCCCCCCAGGACTAAAAGGCGCTCTTCAGTCTTTTCTTTCATTTTAGTTTCGTTGTAAATGTCACAAGCTGTAAATAATTATGTTCTCAAAGGTTCTTCAGACTTTTAAATTGAGATAAATTGAGAAGTCGCTGCCAAATCTCACCCATTATTACATAGCTTTATGATTTCTTCCCCCCTAGTATCGCAGCCATTCACACTGATAAGATTTACAGGGCTGCTTTAGCAGATGACTTGTGTGTCTTTACAGTGAAATTAATGTTCACTGAATTCTGTTTCATTAATCTGAGCTCTGAGCAGATTTAACTTACACAGGGATGAGCCTAACCGAAGTTTGGATGATTAAAAAATGATATCAAATATGCATTCCACATTACCATAGTAATTGGGACATTGTGTGAAATGTTACAAAAAAACAACACAGAGAAAAGCAAATCATTTAAAACCCATTTTTGATAGAATGCATTACAAAACATCAACAAACTGCTAAAACTTGCTTTTAATTTTGAAATACACATATTTTGAGTTTGATGCCCACAACATGTTTCAAAAAAATTGGTAGAGGGGCAAGAAAAGACCCTCTTGGATGTTAAATGCTTGAAAAGCACCTGAAACACAAACCAGTATGTAAGGGATAAATTGTGATAGTACCATGATGACAACTGAAAGGGGCATTTCTGAAAGGCTCAGTCTTTCACAATCAACAGTTGTGCAAGGCTCTCTGCCCTGTCAAGACTGCTTGGGTATGTAGTCCAACAGCTTCAGATATACAGCTGCAAGACATTTAGAAATCTTCTCATCTACAATGCAAAATATTATCCAAAGATTCAGGAAAACTGAAGAAATTTATGTTTACAAATGACAGGGCCAGAAAACCAAAGCTGAATGCCCATGACCTTCAATCGGCATCATCCTATGATTGGTATTACAACTTGAGGTCAGGAACACTTCAGAAAAGCAATGTCCATTAACGTGTGTTCTTGCATCTACAAATGATAAGACTTTGCCAGGCAAAGCCAAAGCCAAAGCCAGAAAGTATATTAACATTAAACAGTTTCCTAAGATTCTGCCAACCTCTCTAGGCCTGACCTAATCTGTAAAGGACTGACTAAGAAGACCTACATTGTGCTGTGGTCTGATAAGTCCACATATTGTCTTTGGAAATAATGGCTGTCAAGTCATTCAGGCTAAAAAAGTTAAAGACCATCTATACCTTTATCAATCCAAAGTTAGGACACCAGCATCTGTGATGGGGTGGAGGTGCATAAGTACGATATGTGTAATTTGCACATCTGTGAAGAGGCCATCAAAGCAACCATATATAATTTTTCCAAATTAAACAGTTTTTTTAGTCAATCTGATAGTAGGTGGACTTGTACAGAGAGAATGGTGTACAACCTAAACCCCTTAGAAAGCCCAGTCATCTATGCGTAGCACTATAATGTAGGTTTGGCAGAGAACCTTGGTCATCTTGGGAGGAGTAAGTGCTGCTTTACAGCAACACAATTATCCAGGAGGAAAGTCACTTTGCTGGTTTCCATACTGTGTTCCACAATGGCTGAGGCTAAGAGATGATAAAGCAATGTGAGACTGTGAGCAAGATGACAGACCAGAGTTAACATTGGACAGACCATCAGACATTTTAGCCACAGCTTAAAGACATGATGCAAATACACATACTCTACATGCAAAAGGAAAATAATTGGCAACTGGTGCAAGAAAAGGCATATTTTCACATAAACATAAAAACAGAAGTGGCCTACGAGCAAAGTCTATCCCACATGTTAACTTACTGTTGGGATCACCACCAAAATCCAATCACTTGTGCCTTGTGCAATGACAACATTCCCTTAAGATTTTATCCAATACAGGTTCATGTCAGGTCCTGCCTCATACACATACAAAGTGTTGTTAAAGGATGACGTTGAGGGGATGTAAGAGAGTGGAAGACATGCCTCTTTCCTAACTTTTAGGAGTTTTGCTGCTGGTATTAAAATTAGAATACATTGTATGTAGTATTTTTTCCAGTTTTTCAATGAAATTTATAAGGTTGAATTTTAAAGGACTCAATTTTTTGTCGAAAAATAAGGAGAGGAGAAATGCTGGCAAATTCCTATTGTTAGGATGCACAAAATAACAGGAAATAAATGATCAAGCTGAAAATCAGACCAAACAGTTAAAAAAGCAGGAGCCAGTGCACTGATTTAAAGGGAATGGACTCTGACACTTTGATTGATCCGATCTATGTTGCATACATATTGGACTCTGTTCCTGGCTTTGCAACAATAATTAGCGATATCAAAATAGCAAAATATAGACCAACATGCCATAAACTGTCCCTAACTAGACAGTAAAACTTGTGCTGTATTCAGATGAGTACAGGTTGCATAGGACGTGTTTATCACTAGTCCCCATATATATTTTCACATTTACACAACATCCCAACTGTTTTGGAATTTGGGTTTCTCTTATACACTACACTTACCCCCTTTCCCTTTTAAACCTGCACACTTGAGTGGATGACCTGTTGTCCCTCAAGTGGGTGTGGTGTGCGCGATTAATGAGGTGGTGGCTCAAAGGAGAGATCCATCAACAACCAGACGATCCTAATGAAGCACCAAGGTCCAGACATGGCACTTTAACAGAGGCCTCCACTTATGGCTTATGACATGCTGAGGATGCAGGAATGTGTTTTTTTTGTTTGAACGTGTTTGCCTTTAATGGTGACAAAGTGAACTTTTCAATCTCCCAAAGTGCACTTCAGCCAATATCAGGTCTACTCCACTCCACAATGTTATCCCCTTGCTATAAGGGCTCCTTTGGATTTCTTTCATGTGCTGTAGCGCCATTACTGAGAGTCAGTCAAAGAAAGGTTGTCATGTTCCCACTGAATAAATTTTGGAAAACTAAAGAAATAATCTGCATATATATTTGGTTGTAAATGCACACCTAAGACCCAAGGCTGTCGTCTGCCATCATGACAATGTGTACAGACGAACATAAGGTCACTTGTAAATTATACTAAAGGATACCATAGAGCTTTTATGGAGAAAGAAAATACAGCATACAACAAAAGAATACTAAAGAGAGAGATGGGAAAAGGGCACACCTTGTACCTGGCTAATGTACAGAGCCCTGATCTGCAGAAATGACCAAATGGCTACCTAGATCTCACAGCAGTTGTTAAAGACAGCAAAATAAGGAATTATGTGTCCAGCATCACAGCTCAGGTCAACAGCAAAACTGCATTTGTTATGGCTCAAAGATGACATTTACAAACAGTTTTTGAGCTTGTTCTTGCTGCCCAAAGCCAATCATCGCAAATACCTTAAAAAGTTTGTCAGTACAATGTTTGACACAATGTCCCAACTTCTTTGGAATATGAGTTTGTAGAATGGATTGAAGTACGTACAGAGTGTTACGGTTAAAAAGTAAGAGTGTTAACTAGTGACTTTCAGCAGACTGTTAAAACATTTAGGGCCTGATCTACTAAAGGTTTGCGTGTATAAAAACCCATGCAAACTTGATAGTGCGTGCAAAGCTGATCTACTAACAGGGTGCGCTGAGAATTGCGTCTGTCAAATGAGCAAAATAGGGTTTAGCACACACAGTCCACTTAGCGTGTTTGCCCTCATAAATATGCAGAAGTAAACCCTCTCTGTTTTGTGCTTTTAATACATTGCGGAGGAGAAGGGCATTTAGCCTGTGTAAAAGAAAAAACAAAACAAAACAAAAAAAAAAAATTCATAGCCATAATCACTCTGTGTGTCACTCAGAGCTGACTGTATCACACTCTCCACGTACTGACAGGGAGTTAAGGAGCTGTCAGTGCATGGAGAGTGTGATGCAGTCAGTGCGTAGTGTAATAAGACATTTTATCCTGTTTTAACAGAAATCTAAACTTTACCTGTATATTTATCTCCATACATTGACACCATCTTAGTGCCACTAGTATGTTTGCACAAGTGCTGTGACATAACTATGAAATCCACACAAAATTGGTCTATATATGTAGCAGTGCAGTAACGGGGTAGGAAGAAAAGTACCCTCACTATGAGCTTCACTGAGGAAGAATGGGAGACGACTTGGACCCCGCTTACACGAAAACGAAACGGCCGAAAACGGAGAGTTTTCATTGCGTTCTCGCCTCACGTTTACACGAGAATGGTGCCTGGAGTGCCTGAATCCACAAACTTTTCAAACCAGGGTCCAGAGTGAAGAGGTTTTTTTTTTCAGTACTCTTTCACATGCTTCGCGCATAACAGGAACAACCAACCAATCAATCAATCAATCAAACTTTATTTGTATAGCACTTTTCATACAAAATGTTGTAGCACAAAGTGCTTCACATAGAAATGTACATACAAAATAAGTTAAAATAAATAAAAAGTAGAAACTTGAATACAATGAAAAAATACAACCCCACTCCCACCCTCGCAATCCGCATACAGCACATGCACTGACTTACACACACACATACAAAGACATGAGGAAGAGATTCCAACAGAAAACATGATAAGAGGACTGAGGAAACGCCATCTTTACTTAAAAATGAGGAAACACTGGAGCTAAGACTAAAATAACAATAAAAAAAAATCCTGATAAGAAATTAGATTAAAATAAATAAATAAGCATACAATAGGAAAATAAATAGGTAAATAAAGAACAATTTTAAATAATAATATGGTAAAATGAGATAAAATGTACTGAGGTAAGGTAGTGGAAAGAAAATCTGTAAAAACAGATGATAAAATTCTGAACAATAAATCTGAGCTGAAATTGAGAAATAAAACATATTTAGAGGGTTAAAATGAATACATAAATACAATTAAATAATAAGAGTAAATATAATCAGCTAAAAGCCAGACTAAAAAGGTAGGTCTTGAGTTTGCTTTTAAAAATATGAACAGTAGGTGCTGCTCTCAGGTCTTCAGGTAGACTGTTCCACAGACGAGGGCCACAATATTGAAGTGATGCCTCACCGTATGTTTTAGTTCTAACTTTGGGTACTATCAAAAACCACTACCTGAAGACCTGAGGGCTCTACTAGGTTCATAGGTAAAAGCAAATTGGATAAATAAAAAGGAGCAAGACCATTCAGGGATTTAAAAACTAGTAAAAGAACCTTAAAATCAATTCTAAAAGATACAGGTAGCCAATGCAGAGACTTTAAAATCGGTGTAATGTGGGCTCTCTTTCTGGTCTTCGTCAGCATGCGTGCAGCTGAGTTTTGGAGCAGCTGAAGCTGCGAAATGTTCTTTTTAGGAAGACCAGAAAGAAGAACAAGAACAACAACAGCTTCGGCCGTCTACTGAGCAACATGTGTGCTGCTTACCGTGCTTGGTTTGTTATCCAGACAAAAATATCCAGACACATTTGTTGTTCAGACAAAAAACTCCTGCGTCTTCGTGTGTCCACTTGCCATTGTTGTTTGGGAAAAGTTTGTCTTCACTGGAAAGCATACACGTGTTCTAACGACGCTGTTTCACTACAAACCGACATCGCCATCTACTGGCCTGGCATGCACGCTACAGCGTTTTCAGTCATTTTCACGGATCTGTGTGAACGCGGAGAGCTTTTGAAAACACAAAGGAAACACCTTCCCATTTTTAGTGACAACATTTGTCGTTTAAACGAGGCTTTGATCATCATCTGCTCCATCTCTGGAGGTAGTATCAGAGGCCACATATTGATAAAGGAACACACAGAATCACAGTTCAGTACTTGGTGAATGTGTACCTACCTTTGTATGTGAAACACAAGCATGCCACACTCTCCACACTCCCCAAAGCTGTAATGCACTGTAAACTGACATGAATATAAAGTTATTTCTTGGACATCCAGAGGTGTGATGCCAGAACAGCTTTGACATCCCACTTTAGCATAATGACACTGTGAAAATGGCTAATGTTATTGCAGTCTCCATTTTGTCTCCAGTGTCTTTGTCTTGGCGTCCACTCGGGTGTTATCTGTTTCACAGCCTTCCTTTCCCCCCCACACAGATGTAGCTCATGAGTTGAAGCTTTCTGAGCCCAGAGTCGTCAGAGTTGTGAAGGGGTCCACAAAGAGTTAGCAAATACATATTCCATCCTAAACTTAAACAGTGTCTACTTTTAGAGCAGAAAGTGGAGACTATGAACAGATACACAGTGTATTGAAAAAGATGCTCACTAACACTCTGCAAATATGGCACAGCTGTGTACAACTTAACTTTTAGGTCAGTGATGTTAATCCATATGAACATAATTGGACCTAACTGGGGTCCTTCAATAGGGTCTTTCAGGGGCTCTGTTGTTTCTGTGGGCAGAGCCTGCCTCTAAATCAAACTCAAGTGGCAACCTGTAGTGCTGAAAATGAAGAACAAAGAAGTGCCAAAAAAAAGGGTTCCTGGAGTGTCTGCTTGAATTTGGCCATACAAAAAACAGAGGTTACATGATTATGTAAGGTAAAAAGATGTTTTTTTTCAGCCCAACCACACAGATTCAAAAAACAGCTCAGTTGTTTATGTGTCTAATGCCTTTCACTGTGTAAAGGGTGTTTTGTTTTGCATTTAGCCTGTGTTGATTTTTATCATGGATGTCCAGTTAAGGATAATTTGGGGCATGATTGACATGGCTATAAGTCCGAGAGATGTCACTATTGGTCGAACGGCCTCAGCACGGTTTCCCTGTCTGTAAATAGATTAATGTAACATACGGTTTGAAGATGTTAACAGTATGACAGCATACAGGGATCAGCTTAAAAGCTTTCCAAGGACTCCTTTGATAATCCACTGGCTAATGTCACATGGCTTCATTCAGTTCTTTCCTTAACATCCATGTTTCTTTGTTCAATGTAGTTACTTGCCACTTGGGCCAATGGGTAACGTGAGTATAGAGCGACACAGCCCACATTCAACTTTGTCTCCATTTGTTAGGTCAAATAGTGTAAAACCATGCTGTTCCTTCAAGGTGTTATTGATGCTATCCAGTTCTCAGTTTTTATTTATGTCCTTTGTTTACATTCTGGTTTTAGAGCACTTGTGTAGCAAGGCAGCAGTCTCTATGAATCTGTTAATAAAGTCTGTAATAATGACTCTAATATTGATATTTTTAGCTATTTTACATAACAGGGTGTCTCTTTTTTTAGCAAGTACATACACAAGAGCCTTGAGTGCTCTGTTTGCTTATGAGTCAGACCTTGAAATGGAGCAGATAGCGGAAGTGACTGATTCCGAATTTTTTAATTTGGTAATTGTGAGTCATTCTTGAAGAAGGCCTCTTAATCAGGCCACTATTTTACACAGCTGACTTTATTGATTCAGGTAGAGCTTTTGACTTTGTACTTTTAGATGCTTAAATAGAAGACTTTCAAAAAAGCTAAAAGCTTCCCTCTTAGCTTTCCTCATCTTCCCTTTCCTTTGAATTCACTGTACATTAATACACGTAAAAGGCAATGTTTGGATGGGCACTCACAGAGCTCCTCATTAAGTGCTAGTACTGGGCTGAATGCCCTTTTTGTCATCAGTCCTGCCTGTGTCCGGAAAAACAAAAAAAAAAAAAAAAAAGAAAAAAAAAAGTCTTCAGAGATTTCTGTCCATAGTAAAACAATAGTCATGTTCTTGTTTGAGATTTGTCAGCTGCACATCCTTGACTAAAATCTCCTGCTCCACCATATGTGACTGTGGAGGCCACTAAAGTACTGTCAACTCAGTTTTTTTCAGAAATCAGTTTATGATGATTTGGGCTTTTTCACATGGTGTGGTATCCAACTACAAGTATACAACAGAAGATAGGTACCCTGTGGCCATAAAGGGATGGACATGGTCAGCAACAATAATCAGGTGGATGCTAAAATGGTACTAAGAGGGTTGGAGTGTGCCAAGAAAATGTCCCCAAAACCGCCAGCTTGAACTGTTTATACAACACAAGATGGATCCATGCTTTCATTTAGTTTACATCATGTTCTAAGATGACATAAGTGGTACCTGACATGGTATTCTCCTACTGTATTCAGAAATGGTCCACTTGAAAATCCCTGTAGATCAATGATGTCTGAAACAATCAGACGCATATATGGTACCAACAATCATACTACTTGTCTTCATTCTGATGCTCAGTTTGAACTTCAGAGGGTCATCTTGAACATGTTTACATGCCTAAATGCACTGAGTTGTGGCCATGTGACTGGCTCAATTGCCATTTGTGTTGAGGAGTGAATCTAATGCCGTGGTCTACTAATAAATAAGACTGAAACCATAAAGAAAACTAATATTGTTGTGTTCTTTAAGTTCTGCTATAAAAAAATGTTCATTGCGTTTTGTTTTTTTTACAGCGGAAGGTTTACACTTATTATAGCACTCTCTATATAAGTACATTATGATTGCAGAGATTACAAAATACAAAATGATTGAGAACTTCGTGGACAAGAACAGTGAAAGTCTGAGGTGCAGCCTTTAGGTTGGAATGCATGCTGTTATATAGACAAGAAAACACTCTCCTTATTAAAGAGCAACTAAACACCAATATCACTTCTTTCAGTTTAAAAAAGTAAATGGAAATTCAGTTGTATTGCCAATGAGCTGCTGTCGAATATCTTCACTTAAGTCATCAAAAACTCGAAATAATATGTTGGAAATATGCAGTGCTACTTCCCTCTCCAGTATTAACCTATTACAATACTAAAACTGTTTTTTTCTTTTGGAGGAGCTCTGAAGATAGAAGATATGTTGCTAACCACAAACCAAAACAATAACCACCAACTTTTTCTTTAACCATTATATTGAAAATGAAAATTGAAAATTGTGAGCAACAACAGGTCCGACCACTCTGAGATGTTTCTGTTAAACCTTAGGATTACGGATAATGTGTTTGTCAGCCAAATAAAAATTTTTCTCTTGAAATAATTTTGACATTCTTGTATCTTCTCCAGGTCCACTTACCTTTGTTTTCCTATTCTGTTGTATGGGACAGACCATTGAATTCTTAGAGAGAGAACGTAATCATAAAAGTATTGTTACAATTAAATTCACATTTCAGTTCCTTTTTCTCTTCCTGTCCCTCTATCCTCATTCTTTCTGTCCACTCACACCCCTGCATAAGATTTCTTGGCTGCTTAACAGAAGGTTTTTTTCTTACTGTAATTTTTTTGAAACGTTCAAATGCACAGTGGATCTATATTGGGTCTGCCATATTATGATGATCAAAATAATCAGGGATGTCAGTCATCAAAACCTCTGCCAGATTAAGATCACCACCAAAATCAAATCACTTTCATTATTATATTTTGCCATGGCCAACCTTCTTTGAAATGTCATCAAAACCCATTGAGAACTTTTTGAGTTATCTTGCAGACAGACAGACAAAAAGAAGTCCAGTTCCACTAAGCACTCCAGTTCAGGCCAATTACTGATTTGTGCTGTCTTACTTTCTGTCTGGGCTGACCCACAAAGGGTGGGGCTAAAAATTATGCTGTCAGTTGATTGGTCCTTACTTCTACTGCAACAGCAGCTAAAAGAAAAACAACATACACCAATGTTTATACCTCAATCAGTGGGGTCAGGCAATTAACATTTCTACTTCTTTTGCTATGAAGAATGTCAACATGGGGCAATGCTGCAAAAAGTACTTTGGAGGCGCACACCTCTTCCTTGCAATTGTTGGAGAGGAGGAAGTACAGAGGGAGTTGGACAAAGCTGTCATGAAATTCATCTCCTGGCACACATCCCAACACCTAGGCAAGGGTACAGCTGTCAATGGTAATTCAAGAAAGATCAGGGCTTATTGGTACAAACCGTACAGAACTGTACTGAACCGAACCAGACCACTCTGTGTAAACCCAGCTAAAGACGCCAACAAAAACCTTACGCTGTTAGTGGAGCAAATATTATTAATAATTACTGTTATCATTATTATTTTTTACTTTTTATTTTAAAGAAGAAGAGCAAAGCTTTGACCTGCCCTTTTTTGCAGTTCCTTGAGTAGGAGTACAGATTGAGTGTGTGAGTAAAGTAATTGGGAGCATCTGAACACAGACACGCACAGTATCTGTTGGTTCCCTAAATCAAAATTTTTGCAGCAACAACCTTGGATTTTTGCTTGTGTAGCTTTTAGCTTGAAATTGTGATAAACTATTTATTTATCAAGCAAGGTTGATAGAAAACAAAACTAGTGTTTTTGTTTGTTTTTTTACATGAGCTTATGTCTTTTCACATCCACATTTCATCCTGTAAGACTAGACTGGATACTAATGATACTGAAGATAATTAACAAACAAGCAAAGGCAGTATGGATCATTAGATGGTCTGGCGGATGGGGAGGGCATGAAGGAGTGAGTGGGCATGTCCCATCTCTCCTTCCCTCCAAACCTGTACATGATATTCTGGAGGCATTTTTTTCTGATCTAATGAAAAGGAACCTAGCCATTACACTCTTGTTCTTACATGTGCCATACTAGACCAGAAATGAACAATCACCAAACTTTTCTGCCCACAGTGATTAAGTTCAGGTGTCTAAAATATTCTAAAAGCTTTTATTGATAATATGATCAAATATCATTAACTAGGGCGGAGGGGTCTACAGCCTAAAGTCAGGCACTATGCCTCCTCCTTTTTTTGCTTTTTTTGGTGACACATTGGATTTATTTCACAGCTTCCTTTTGGCATCAGCTTTACCCAGATTTATCTGAGGCTGCCAAATATGAAAGCAGAAGTCATCACCTCTCAAAAGCATCATGTAGAGACAATTTTACAGCTGCACAGTCCAGTTCCGGTGCACTGTACCCAGCATGGCTTTGCACATACTGATGCACACAGTTTGGAAGTCTGTAGAGGGCATTACAACAGATCTCTTTATGCTTTACTGCTCATTGGCTGCATTCTGTAAGTTTGTTGGTCCATCTCCGTATGACTGAGCTGTTGTTACTTCCAAGCACTTCCATTTCACAGTAAGAGCTCTTACAGTTGACCTGGCTGTTTCCAGCAGGGCAGAAATTACACAAACTGACTTGTAAGCAATGTGGCGGTATGAAACAGTGGTTGTTTAAGGTCACTGAGCTCTTTATACATCATTTAGAATTTTAAGTGTTTGTCTTTGGAGAGACCAAGAGAGTATACTGGATTGTATGCACCTGTTCTTAAAAACACCTGATTTGTACTAAAAGGAGTGGGATCCACTGATTTTTGGTCCCTTTGCCATGAACAAATATTTATTGCCTTAAGAAAGGAAACCCCAAGTTTGCTTTGTTGATTTTTCTTTCTTTTCTGTAATCTTCTTCAAAATCAACAATCTACTTTTTCTCGAAAGAAAGGGGGTTATTGCTTATTGGTTTGTGCTGCTATTAAATTAACAGGTCATGGAGAAGACAAACATATATTCTGCATAAGTTTTAAATATTTGACTTTTGATTTTAAGATTAGAGCTTCATAAGAATTGATTATATGATAAATGAAAACATGTTAAATGCTTAAAATGCCCCAAATACCAGAAAGCTGTGATTTAACATGGTTTGATTTAGCATTTATGGCATGAAGAGTGTTTTCTCCTCTGCTTGAAGCTTATTTCTGTCTTTAAACAAAACAACTTAGCTGTAATGATTCTAAGTGCCCCATATTTTCCCAGTGTGATATAATTTTAAATTTCTGGCCTCAGGCAATATCCGAGGTTGCACGAGCTTTTACACCAGTTCACCTCAAACAAACTTTATCTATATGCAAACCAAAGCTCATTTGGTTGGACCAAATGTGTTGGGCATAAAAGCAACCTTAATCTTTGAGTTTTGCAAGTTACTTGCAATGAATCTTGGTGTAAATAACATTTTGTGACTATGGATTTTTCCTCAAAATCCATTTTGATATGACATATATAGTCCCATATTATGCAAAGTATACATTTTAATGTTTTTATCCTAAAAAATGTGCCGATGGCCTATTCACAAATCCCTCCAATATGAGAAAATTCCTCCTCTCTTTCTGTTCCTTGCTTCACATTTGAGAAAATGTGTGCTCAAACAGCCCATTTCATAATCTTCTCTAATGTTTTCATTGTCATCTCTGACTCCAGTGACAGGAAGATGTCAAAGCATGTTAGTGTGGCCACAGTAAACATTAGAGCAGTGGTTTCTGACCTTTTTTAACCCAGAACCCCCTACACACAAAGAATGAAGTGCCCCGGGGACCTGTGTAAATAAAATGTTAAATAATTCCTTGTAAAATAAACATCAATTTTAATTATTCATCGATAAAAATCAGGCTCAACTGGGCCAATACCCACATTCTTGTGCAAATTCCCTGACGATAGTGTATGCTTAGTGTTTATTTCACTGATAAAGTTTATAAATCAAATTTTGACAACCTAAAGGCTTACAGAGCCTCCCCTTTTCCATAATCTCTTAAGAGTGTCTAAAGAGCTGCTATATCAGTCTGGAAGAGCATTGTTTTGGAGCTCTCCTACATCTCCTCAGTTTCCATTAGTTACCAAGACAGTGGTCCATACTTTTCTTTGGTAGCATTAATAAATGATTTCTCCTCATATCTTTTATGCCATTCCATGAAATATCACTCTTAAAAGACGGTAGCTCTTTTGTGATCCAAATGGAGTAACAATGACAGCAGATCTTGCTTTTTGTTAAAACACCATATGATAAAACCCTGAACATCTGTTTATAAATTCATCCCTGTGTGCTCAGTTGATGGTTGTTGTATAGATAAAAAGAAGTCTTGAGGTGCTTCCTTCAGAGTGACTCCACTTCTGTTATTTTCAGTCAAAAATTGTCCTGTCTTTACATTGTAGCACTTCCTGATGAAAAACTGTCACCTCGGTGTTATTTTCATTACACATGGTGCTGCCAGGAAGGGAAAGTATGCAGGCATGCATTACCATAAAAATCCCTGCAGGGCAGAGCAGCAGATCCAAAATATGTCATTCTTCTTTTAGAAACAGAATGTTTGTGTGCTGAGCACTGACAAAATGTATATTGTGTTTAGCAGTAAAGCAATTTAAATGTCAACAAGAAACTTGTATGAAAGAGAGAAGAAAGAGTTGGCAACTGCAAAACGATGATGTCAGATTTATCCTTCTTCACTGAGAGTGAGGCGGGTGTTGTTGGAGCCTCAGCTGTGAATGAGAAGAAAGGGCGGCTCAGCTGGCCCGGGTGAGCGGCTTCAAGTGACTGAGTGAACCTGCAGAATGACTGCACCTGACCCATCAGCAACACACAGGATAACAGCAGGGCTCGACTCCATTATGGCGGACATTAGCATTCACACAAGCTGTCATTTGCAGCCCAGACGATATTATTCAATGACACTTAAGTCCAATTCAAGTCCAGTGGCAATGATCCATTTTCACTACAGCCTGTTTAAGCAGAGTCCAAGTCGATGTGCATGCGTGTGTGTGTTTGTCAAGATGACCATCTAACCTTCTGCAGTTGTGAGCGAAGTTACTGATGATAATGAGGATAATAATGTTTAGTGCTCACATAAAGGTACAGCTGCTCCACAAAGTCTTAAACAAAAAACATGTATTTTCATGATAAAAAAGGAGGATTTAATCATCTCTCTCTCTCTTTCCTTCTTGTCTGTCAGTTCACTTCAACTCAAGGAGCTTTTATTTCATTTTATTTTACCTTTATTTTACCAGGAACAACAACTGTCTTTTGCTTTTTTGGCATTAATGTTGCAGGGCATAATTGCCAGGGTATTTCACCAAAATAAAAATAAACCACAATAAATGTGCTGAAAATAAGATAAAATAGTTTATTAGGATGATATAAAACATTAAACATTTTGTTACAGTAAATTGAAAAGTAAATATTCAAGAGCTCATAATTTGCCTTAACTCGTGTTCATTTATTCATGTTTGATGACTGCTGTAGAATTTTCACAGTCACTAATGTTCAGTGTTCTGCCAATTTATATTCTCCGTTATTTGTTTTTGGGTTGCTTCCTTCAAATATTGAAAATGTTTACATTTTTGTTGATAGATAACTTGATTTGATCTAATTTAAGAAGAGTTAAGGATTTGGCTGTAATGGGAGGTGGCTGTGGTCCTGGTGCTCTCCCTCTCCCTAAATATATTTTACATTAATATATACTGTACAGTGCTTAGCCACCACCCAATGTAAGGTTATGCCAAAACTGTCCTAAATGAACAGCATTAGTACTTATCAAAATCATTTTGATGCCTCTGTAATGGTTAATACACCAGTAAGTTATTTAACTGAAATGATATTTTGAATGCTAAAACATAATAATGATTGTTATCCATTAATTTTCAAATGTACAGTTTTACAAAAAGACAAACAAAGAGAGCAGTCATAAAACAAAATATTATTTCTTCATTAAGATATTATTTCTTGCATTGTTGAACAGAAAAAATAGTTTGAGTTGATTATCAAACTTGATTAATTTCTGACACTTCAGAGAAGCCCAGTGAGCACACAGCAAATCAATGTCAGGCAGGCAATAAAACCATGTCGCTCTTCCTGTTATGTTGTGGTCTCTCAACTACTTTGAGAAGCTGTAGTTCTCTTCTTGTTTCCAGCTGCTCAGGACTGTGTGCAGCTGTGAAGAGCTTTTAAGCCGATCCATGGACAGGATTCTACAGTGCGGGTGACAAAGAAATTCAAACATTTCTTTGTTTGCTGCTGAAATTGTGAGCCCCAAAACTACATTGCTTGTCTCCACAGGCAGTTGCTTGTTTGGCTCATAATGTCTGGCACTACCTCTGCTCATGATCAAATGCACATTCATCTTAAAGTGTACAGCTTGGACTACTGTGTGTGTTTTAATAAGGGCACTTGCTCTCAGAAACCTTTGGTGGGGACCAAGGAGCATCAAATCAGATTCCCACATATTATTGCTTTACCTCCCTACTACATCACTGATTAAGAATCTTGTATGGGAAAATATCTCTTGGATGTTGCTCCTGAATTCATCCTGTTAAAAGATCGCCTTTGATTGAGATTTAATGCTGCCTCTGCTTTCCATGTTTCCATGTCAGCACCCTGTTCCCTTGCATGCATGCCCAGATTAAAGTGTCTCTGATTGGGTTAGAGGGGATATGCATCACAGGAAAGTGAAATACTAGCGCAGCTGGTAAATAGTAAGGGCAAACTATTTGATACTGATGTTCCACTTCAAGGTTTCTAACACAATATTTACTTAAAAATACTTTTCTGTTTACTGAGTCTGAATGATATTAGCTCTTACACAAAAGAGAAAAAGACAGAAAGAGGTCTTGACCTCAATGGGTCTTTTACCTGGTTAAATAAAGGTTAAATAAATAAATAAAAAAGACAAGTACATTATCAGGTGAGAAAGCACTGACATATTAAAACTAGGGGAACCAGACTAGAAACACGTATTTATGTGCAATATATTTCAAAAAAAGAAACTCAGTAAGAGGGAAAGTAGCCTAAATTTTACCAGAAAATGTCCCTGCATTTGTCTTATAATGGGGTGGTACACCCTGTGAAGAAAGATTTCTGTGCTTAAAGAAGTAACCAATGAATGTACAAAATATGAAAATGAAAAGATACGAGTGTTTGAGGTGGGAAAAATGTCTTCATCATCTGGATAAAGATATTTGTGCAACAGTTTAGATGACTCATAATCAAACTAAGACGAGATTAAAGGGACAGTTCAGTTTTTTTGAAGTGGGGTTGTATGAGCGCCATATGGCCACTAAGTACATTAGATGCTGTAGAAAGTTATCTCCTCTCCCTCAGTACGCCACAATTTGTAAAAGTTTGTGACGCAGAACCAGCCGCAAACAGGGACGTATTGTACCAAATACCAAGGGTATTTTCTCCGTCTGCAAGAACTCCCATAAAAAAATAATACCACAGTTTAAGAGTACACTACCTAGAATTTTTTTTTGAGTGCATTAACTTTTTGGGAGAATAAAGTTTATCTGGAACTAACCGACTCACGTCACATATTCCTCTGTGCAGCGCTACTGCCGTGCAGTGCTAATACACAAAAGTAATGGTTGTGTGTGTGTGTGTGTGAGAGAGAGAGAGACATACACACACACACACACACACACACACACACACACACACTCACACAAGTAGTCTGCAATGTTATGGTTAACAGCCTCCTCTACTCTGCTTGTTTGTCTCTGACAGGTCATTATTACTTACTTTGAAGATAAACTGTCATCAGGTCCTTCAGGTTTGGGACGTTTTTTAAGTTTATCTTCGGGGAAACTGAAAAATGTCCACAAAACTCTGGGAGTCAGAAGAGCAGGAAAATTTGTTTGATGAGTGATACAGATGGTGTGACGGTTTCCATCTGCAGCAGCTCTTCTTCTGTGAACTCCGGTTCATAAAGATATCCTCGTGGCTCCAAAGTGAATGGAACTTCATTGTTGCTGTCATAATCACTCATTTTTAATTTCTTACATTGTCTCTCCCGCACTCCGCTAAGAGTTAGAACAAAAGAGTTACAATACTTGATAAAAGTTACCGGAGGCTACAATCAGCCTCTGAAGTCGCTAGCTTGTTGACCCGAACAGCTGGGAGGGAGGTGGAGTGATTCAGCGGCTCATGGCAGCGCTAGGCAGACGTTCTAGTTCTGCATAACAGACTCTTACAGAATGTGGCGTACTGAGGGAGAGAAGAGAATGTTCTACTGCATCTAATGTACTTAGTGGCCACATGGAGATCATACAACCCTACTTAAAAAAAAACTGAATTGTCCCTTTAAAGGATACAAGGCTTAAAATAGATAAAGATGACTGACACCACACCTTTTAACTTTACAGAGTTTAGAGAACATAATATTGGGAAACTGGCGTTCGCTCCATTGCTCCTCATCACTGCTGTCTGATCACTGCCCTCACCCGCCCCACAACCTCTGACTGTCATGGGAGTGCACCTCACCTCTTTGCAACGAACCAGAACGTAAACTTTGTGAATGTTGTTTTTAAACTATACGCCGGCAAATACTGATGTGGTGCTGGATATTCTGTTTTTAACTCTGGAAAGAACGACATCTCTCATTTTCTCAGTTTGGACTAACTTGGAGACTTTTCACACTGATCTGTACCATCATTTCTTCAGGGAAGAAGCACTAATGGTGCTGTTGACCTGAACCTGAGAACTTTAAGACTGTGGAAGACTCATTTGCCATGAAAACAAACAATGTTTTTAGCTGATGTGTTTGTTTTGGTGAGGCATACCTAACAAAGCATTTTTGTGTTTGTATGTGTCGCACAATTGGGGAAATGCACAAGGGTTATATAACTTACAGATGAGCCACCGAACTGTGCATGCATTGTTAAGTGTCTGTCTGGCAGCAATGTTCTAGTTTTACCTTTTGAAAGAACAATCAAACATGAGTTTTAAGATATTCAGTTGATAGCAAACAAGGAGGCTTTGCCACTTTCAGACAACTTTTCTGTCCTCAGAACAGTGGTTTTCAGTAAAAGCACTCTATGGAGATGGTTTATATTTGAACAGTGTCAGGGGGTCTAGAATTGGGTCACAATTGGAGACCCGGGTTTCTTAAAGTTATTCCAGAGGAATAATCACTAGAACCGTGAACGATTTATGAGGAGGGGAAAACAAAACATGAGGACATCTATCAGCAAAATACAAAAAGCTCTTGTTTCATTGTTCTTTCAAAAGGTAAAACTAGAACACTGCTGCCATTCAGCTGAAAATAAACTTAACACTTGAGGAGGTTTATACACAAACTCTTTAAATAACACAAGAACCACCTGTTGTTGTTAAAAGAGAACTTAAGAGGCTAGGTTAGAACTTCAGCTTAATTCACAACTTTTTTGAAGCTACTAGAGAAGCTCAAACACTTAACACACACAAGAACTCCAAAAGTGCTTAAACTGACTTGAAACATCAACCCAAGGAACACAGAGAAGCTCTCAACACCTCTGATGGCAAAGTAATGAGCCAGCACTGAGCACTGCAACTCAGACGTATGTGTAAGCTGACCACACCTGAGCCGGATCAGGCCAATCAATCACACACACACTCACACACACACCTGACACTGCCAATCAATCACACACACTCACACACACACCTGGAACTGCACAAATGATTTCCTTCACATACTCAGTGAATTGCCGTTGTGATATAATCTCACAGAAAAGGACCCTCGATACAAACCAGTCAGAAGTGGGCGGAGCTGAGCTTTGCATGGAGTTACATGGGAAAGTGAAGGGAAAGTAAAGTTCAGTGAATTTTTTGTTTGTCCATATACGCCTTTGATAAGGAGGGGACAATGGGTTGCTTTTGCCATGGTGATTTCAAATGCTGTCTAAGAGCAAAAAGTATATAAAGCAGAGGTGTCCAAACTATAGCCCAGGAGCCAACTTCAACCAACAGTTTACTTTTTTTTAGCCTGCAGAAAGTTAAGAGAATTAAGAGAATTCCACCGACATAAGAATATAAAGCTTGTGCCTGACAAATACAGACAAACTAGAGATTTGAAAGCAGTATGAATTGCCTTTGCTTGCTTCAATATCTTCTCCATTTCAAGGTCTGATTCACAAATATTTTGTCACCCTCTAGCACCAATAGTTCTGTAAACTTTATGAGTCTTGCACAGTTTGCTCTTGTTTTTAGTCTGAAAGTCAAGGTGGACCATCAGCATCTTCTCACTGCTGATTGGATATCCTCATCTTGACCTATCCAGTGTTACCCTGGGCTGATCAGAGCCCCTTAAAATCTGATTGGCTACTTAAAAATCTTTTTACACTGAGTGACTGTTTGCATTAATGGTATGCTGTGATAGCATTTTCAATAACTGAGAATCCAAAGAGTCGATGGTCCAGTCTGATCAGTTTTGAATATGCCCAGTTTTCAAAATGTTGACTATCAGGAAAAGGAGCTTTTAATGGTGAAAGTCATGGGTAAAAATGGAGAATGTGTTCATGGAAATAACCATGTTAATTAAATCAGATGCCCACAGAAGCCCCTCTTTTTTTTACCTACACCCTTCACCCTTCTCCTCATATTCTTCCTTTACTATATGAGGCAGCAGAAAAAGAAGAAAAGCTTGCTGAATGAGGGCTCAACAGATGAGATAGCAGAATCTAATCCCCTCTTAAAGAACCTCATTGAAACCAATGAGAGAGGGGAGGACAAGAAGGGGGGAAAATGGGAGCATTGTGTATTGTGTCGCCGTCACAGGGCGTCTTTGGTCGTCTCTTGAAGTGACTTTGACAGCTCAGGGGATTAAGGAGCGGTCGGTCGTACACAGCCCAAACAGCAGGGATTAGACTAAATATGCTCACTCTTGTCTGTGGCTCCTCCACTTAGTAAATCAATAAAACATGATTCTACAACTGTAGCTACGCATTTGTGTGTTGGGTGAGAGGGTTTCTTTATGAGAACCAGTAGAGAAAAAAAAAAATCCATGATTTAAAAAAAAATCCATGATGAAAAAGGAGGAATACAGCTCAGAGGGGAAAGCAGTAAGCGAAGTTGCCAGAAGTTTGGGCAGTTAGTAAAGTTCCTTTTTATGTTCAAGATTCTTCAAGCCATGAGTGGACACATGATATGCCGAAAAGGTCTTTACCCACCAAGTAGTGGATCATTTGTTACCAGGCCATACTAAGATAAATAATTACCTCCGCCAAGCAGGTTATGTTCTTGGGAGGGTTTGTTTGTCTGTCTGTCTGTTAGTTAGTTAGCAACATTACTCAAAATGTTATGGACGGATATTGATGAAATTTTCAGGGAATGTCCAGATTGGGATAAGGAACAAATGATTAGATTTTGGAAGCGATCCGGATCTCTGTCTGGATCCAGGAAATTTTTAAAGGATTCTTTAACATTGGGAGATAGGGCCATTTTCGATATTTCTGCATATAACTCCACAAAAAATGGTCAGGGCACTTGGGAAAAAAATACAGGACAAGTTTCTAACATGCTCTACAGTATATCAAAGACTGATCCGGATAAAGGAATAATTCTGGATACTGTGATCCAGAATATGAAAAAATAGGGGACCTTTGGAATTTTCATCATAGGAAGAGAACAAATAAAGCTATAAACACGCAACAAACACCATTAAATAGCCAAGGCATTGTGGAATTTGGAAGGTGTCAACGGAAAAAATTCGATTTTCGTGAATTACTACTGAACTAATATTGGTATCATTATGAATCCAGTTGCTAATGGTATGTTTTCATGGTCAAGGAATCTAAAAATGTAGTTAAAATAAATGTGGGACTAATATTTAGGGTGCAAATGACAAATAGGGGGAACTGTGGCGCTTGGCGGAGGTCTGCACTCTCCGAGTGCTTTCTAGTTAATTTTATTTCTCTTTTCACAAAGAAACTCTGCAGGGTGTTTATTTTAAAAGTTATTTGGTAACCCTTTCACACGTGTCTGTGTGACCTGACTGTTATGATTTAGCACAAAGAGGCTCTTGTCTCTGTCACAACTGTGATGAGTTATAAAGGTAGAGCCTGAGAGAAACTTGCTGTTTAACCTCTTTTTTGCATTGTAATCCAGCTGTATCATGAGTGCAAATGTAAATATCTGTCTGTTTGATGTCTTGGTGCTTATATATGTTGTATGTTTTCCATTTGTTTTGTTTATATGTATTGTCACATGTAAATTGAGTAGACCCCAGGAAGAATAGCTGCTGCTATGCAAAAGCTAATGGGGATCTAAATAAACTAAACTAAAGTAAACTAAACTAAACTAAACTAAACTATGTCCAACACATGTACACTAGGGCAGAGAAGAGAACTCAACCATATAAAACAACCTGTTATGCTGATTGTAAACTACAAGTAGTTTTTATTTTTAATGTTATTCTTGTTTTTTCAAATTTGACTTTTTTATGTCCACAACTACAGCCAGTCCATGAAAATGTTGCTTCACATGAATCAGCTTAAACAAGATCAGGCTTCTAATATTTATAAAGAAATTAAGTGATGGTTACATAATTTATTTTCCTGAAAACCACAAGTCGGCTCAAGTCCTTCTGACTCCTCTTGTGATCCAAAGCAGTGTTTTTCAAATGGTATGCCTTAGGGCAAGTCCAGGTGTGCCTTGGGACTTGTTCAACCATAAGTTATTTCAACTATAAAGTATGTGATGAATGAGTTTTTTGATTAATCTAACAGTACTTTATGTTTTAACTTCTGCATAAAAGTGCAAATTCTGTAACTTCACATTAAACTTTCTTTGAATTTTCCCATTTAATGGGGACTTAGATGTTGAGATCAGGGGTCTTTCATATCATCACTTCCAGGACTGCTTGTTCTTCTTTAGACTGAAGATAGTTCTGAACGACACTGGTTGTAAGGTTTGGAGCTCTTCTGCATAACCAACCAATCAGATGCCCCCTGATAGTACTGCAGGATGGATAAGGATCTGGTTGTATTTCTCAGCAATGAGGACACCAATAACACTGCCCAAATCCCCAACTCCATTTGCAGAAATGCAGCCTCAAACTTCCATGGAACCTCCTTCACTGTTGCCTGCAGACATTCATTGTTTGAGTACTCTCCAGCGCTACTTTTTTCTCCTACTGCTAAATATTTCAAGTTTGTCTCATATATCCACTAAACCTACCGCCATTTTTCTGCATCCCACTTATTATATTTTTGTTTATAGTTGAGATGCTTGGCTTCATTTCTTGACTGGAGGTATGACTTTTTGGGAGCAGTTCTTCCATCAAGACCACCTGGCGACAGACGTCTCCTGACAGTCGATAGGTGACCCAATGGTTTATATCAGGTCTAAGCTGATAGCACGGGATTTAATTTAATTTTGAAGGGTGTCTTTCATCAGCTGCGCTAAGTTTTCTTTGCCAACCACTCAATATTGCCCCCATTTTTGTGATTCTTTAACCCTTGGAAAACGAGGGTCCCCCAATGGGGGGACTTTGAGAGGCAGTAGCAAACACAGCGAAAGACAAGGTGCTAATCACGACCCAAAATAGGGATGCTATACATCCAATTAAACAGCAGAACCTGGGCAACAAGATGATATAAACCTTTTTTAGACACCCTAAACACAACTCAAATAACAGCCAAATGAATAACAATATATCAAACTCTGTACAGCTCCACTGTGTCCACCCACTAGTCATATTATGCCATTTTCATATTCGTATTCATTCTTAAAATTATTTTTTTAAGGTGCAGCTAGATTTTTATTACATTTTTGCTGTGTGCCATCTTTATTTACTCTCCACTCATATCACATATACTCACATTAACACATCTCAACAGTGTCCCCTTTACTGGGACACCAAAAGTATTCCAATAGACCTTGTGGTTGCAGAGATATATCCATTTTATTATGGGTATGCAATTTCTGGGCAGAAACTTAAAAAAAAAAGGCTTAGGCAACAAAGGGTTAAAGAGCTTGAACAGCACATCTTGGAACCACAATGTGCTTTGTAAAAATTGCCAGGGAGAGACCTTGCTGGTGTAGCATAATTACCTTGTGTCTTGTTGCTGTGACATGAAAAAAACGTATCTTCAACAACAACATCTTAGCAAAGTATGGCTTCTTTATAGCTTTTTCTCTTTAATTAATTTAATTAATTTACTTTCTCAATGACTGTGGTTCAGCCTACATATGAAATCTGTTATGAGCACTTGATTGGTGTCATAGTTTAGCCTTACACCTGACTATAATCCCCCAAAATCCTGAATGTGTGCAAGTGCACCTTTAAGAATTGATGCTGGTCTGAAATGGAGAGGTCACATCAAATATTGATTTAATTTAGATTTAGCTTCTGTTTAATCACTTTGCATTTTGTAAAATGATAAAAAAAAAAATCAGCTATTGAATGTTATGATTTTGAAAGCATTATTACTTTAGAGCATGTCACACCTGCCTAAAACTTTTTCAAAGTTCTGTAGAAGCGTCAACTATCCACCCAACTTACCCACCAACCAACCAATCTATGCATCCAATGACCCACCTTGCCTTTCTTTTTACCCATCATTCTACTCATTCACCCAACAAGCAAACTGTCATGATACTGCCTGTTTTGTTCTGTATGCTTTTTCCTTGTGTTCTGTTTTTATAATCCTTGTTCTGTATTATTTTTGTATGACTTGTTTATTATATTTCTGGTTTTGGCCTCTAATTCCTCTTGTCTTGTGTTTCCTGTGATCCTGTTCCTGGTTTTAGTTAAGTTCCCCATTTTGTGGTCATGTTGTGTCTTGTCATGCGTTTCCTGTTTTATTTTGAAATCCCTGTGTTCCTCGTGATGTTTTCCTGCCCTCCCTTCTGTGTGACTCCCTGATTATTATTCCCTCCACCTGTGTGGTTGTCTCACCTGTGCTTGATGTTTGCCCAGTGTATTTAGTCTCTGTGTTCCCTGTTCTCTTTGTTGGGTCATTCGTCTTGCCTGCCTCAGTCCCAGTGCATGCCTTCAGCATCTCCAGTCTTCTCAGTGTGTTTCTTCCAGTGTTGTCCAGAGTTCCTCCAGTTTTTTTTGTAGGTAGTTATCTGTTTTTTGTTAAGCTCTTTTGTGATTTTGATTAGTACTTTGTTTTTGTGTTTGGACTGTTGTAAAGGATTTGTTTTTGGGCTTTGATCCCTTTGTAGTTTAAAATAAAGTCTTTTTTTGTTAAATCTGCATTTGGGTCTTCACCTTTGTTTTCTGTAAGTTTTTTTGGTTTACGAACCGAAACACAAACCCACCCAACCTGCCTATGCACCCATCTTTAAAATCAGCTACCTATACACCCACCCTTCCTACCAACCTGCCAGCCCACCCATCTAACCAAACTCAAAACTCAAAGTGCTTCACATACCACAGGTCACATCTACCCACTCACACCCATTCACTTACCGATGGTTCTGAATTTCTATGTATGTAGCACATCAGTATCAACTAATACACTCAAGCATCATTTCATACCCATTTACATGCCACTAATGAAGCAGTGGGAGCAACTTGGGGTTTAGTGTCTTGCCCAAGTTCACGTCGGCATGTGACAGGGCGTAAACCTGCAACCTTCCGATTACCAACATTGTTTTCACACATTGTGAATGTTGTACAGTCCTACTGTGTACCAATAGTTTTTGTTCTTTTTTGCTGGCTTAAACAATTGTGATACGAGGCTTTTGCCTGACAGCAATGATGTGTTAAAATGTAAACAAAATAATAATCATCATACAATCAGAGTCTTACTATTTTCACAGCAGTACTGTCAACACTTTTTTAACATGCGTAACTAAGTTGTCTGAGGAAAAGATTGAGTGTGGAGGCGACTTAAAGTTCTTGGGGCATCTTGCATTTCAGCTCACTGCTAATGAAGTCAAAATAATGTTTTTGTGTGTTTATTGAGATGTGGATATTGTAAATCCTTGTGGCAAAAAGAAATGTCTACAGTTACGCAAGATCTGTGTGTAACCATCTGCAAACGACACATCCAGACTGAACTGAGGTGTCCTGAATTTCACTCCACAGAATCATAGCTTATGATTGTGTGAGGGGACCATTGAACTGCTTTGGCTTTTACCAAAATTCAAAAGCAGGTACTTTTTTTTTCTTTTTACACGGTATTCACAAATCAACATTATGTTTCAAGGCCTACTCTACACCTTAAATAACCCATACTCAAAGTTGCCAATAAAGTTATAGCCCAAATGTCAAGTGTCCTGTTCTCTTAAGAAGTTCAAGAATTTAATAAGTCGAATGAGGAAGCTAAAGAGCAAAAATGTGGCTTTCCCTCCGACCCTAAATCTGCCTCTAATCCATAAAATTACACCTGTCACTAGAAAGTTAGATCCATTAAAACTCCTTCCTGATCCAAGAAGGAAAACCATTACGACACACAAAGGCCTTCAATCAACACTTAATTAACACAGCAACCTTTTTCCTTCCACTGCTGGCAGTCACTTCCATATCTGCCAGATTAGTTTAAGGACGTGAATACAGATCGGAAATGACCAAAACAACTTAGAGGCCGAGGCAGCCGAGAAAATAAGTATGCAAATAAAAGCCAAAGAGGGAGAGTGGGAGAGAGAGTGGCAAGACGGTATCCAATATGCTATTAAGTTCATCCACCCCACTGTGGTCTCAACAGATATATCCAATGGCCTTCACGTCAAGTCGAGTGTGTCATTTGAGTGGAGGGAACATCACTTAGATAAGCACTCACACTGCTCGTTTCACTGCCTCTCTATCTCCCTGAAATGGTAACAATCAGTTTCAGCGCTCTCTAAAATAATGGCAACGTAAAGGACTGTAAAGCTTTTTTATGATGTTGAAGCACGGCAGTCTAAATGATGGGGGTAACTCAGTGGATATATATCTCCAAAGAGCAAGGAGAAGAGTTTATAGCAGCTGTAAAGTTATTCCTACATTTTATGGAGGTGTTCTGATAACATTATTTCTTTCTCAATACCAATTCAGATGCTTAAATTTGTGTATTTGCAAAGCGGTAGTAAAAAAATATCATTTCACTTCATGCATAAAAAAGGATGTACTATCAAACAGCAACATACTACTAGGACTGTGGTTCTCAAATAATTTCTACTGTGTCCCCTTAAGCCATCTGAAGCCAACCATCCCATCCCCAATTGTGCCATGCCTCTTGCCAGACATGACACTTCCCCTTGGTATGTTCTTCACTATTTAAGAAAAGAAAAATGTTTTATGGTTTCAGCAATACTCCCCTCCAGCAAGGAGGATATTACTCTGAAGGCAAACTAAGTTAGCATTGTGCAGGCTTCAAGGACATCAGGCCTATGTTTTTCAATTCTATTATTGCTAAAGATTAGCTCTGAGGAATTCACACTTTGTTCATCAAGATAATCTTCACAAGTGAATACAACTGTCATTATCTTTGAGGCCGAAACACAATCAGCAAAAGTATACAGGCAAAATTCTGCCACTATGGGTAATTTTAGTCCCAAGTAACCACCCGATGAAATGAATTTGTGGATTGTTTGGGTAAGGTTTCATTAAATTACTTAAAGGCTATTATTTAGATAACAGCTTTTAAATTTGACACTCTTTTCAAACACAAAATATCCATTCAAATTTTAGATTGGGTCAAATCACAAGCTGACGTTTTGGCCAACTTTTTGTGATGTAGAGCTAAATGAGCTAAATCAGGCCATGCAAAACTAAGAGTCAGTTGGGCGATGTTTCATCCAGCATGCTTGTAAATGCCAAGAATTGACCTGAGCTTACCCTGCTACCCTCATTTACAGCTGTGTTTATCTCTTTAGGCACCAGCTGCTTCTTCCTCAGGCCTGGAATCCTGTTGCATGACTTGAGGCGGCCTTTTGGGGACAGCTTATCATGGCACAAAGCGTTATTTACAGCAAAGTCTAACTGACTATAGAAGCACTTGAGCTAAGGCTAATGCTAGCAAATGCTGGTCCAACCAAACAAGCTGTTGCAAACAAGGAGAAAACTTGCAAATACCTCTTTGTGAATTTTTTTAAATTTAGAAATTGCCCCATAAACATATTAAAACATTTGAATAAATCACTCATCAAAGAGGTATTGGCAAGGAAAGCTACAGCGCTTTTACATGCTTTAAGATCACCGCCTGTTATCTGGAAAACATCTATTTCAATCCGGTCTTCACTTGTCTGTCTGTTTGTGAGCATCCTTGAGGTGATAAAACTCACATGACAGTCATTGATAATTGTGTGCCACTGACTAATAACATAATGCAGGTTTTGTTTATTTACTTTCAAGGCTCCAAACTACACCATAGGCATATTTATTGGCTAAGGGTGCTTTCACACCTAATACTCTTGGTCCGGACCAAACAAACTCTGGTTTGAATTTTTGGAAAGTTTGGTTTGCAGGAGCTGGTGTGAAAAGAAATCAAAAGAACCAAACTCTGGTCAACCAAAAATGGAGGTCTTGGTTCACCTCCAAGCAGACCGCCGTTCAGTTCACATGGGTGTGAAAGCAATCAAAACGAAAGAAGGACTAAACATGGCAGCTGTACCACAAGGTAGTGAATTGCGGCTTGGATTGGATGTGTACCACAGCAGTGAGTAGTAGGCTAACATAGCTTACACTGACAATATAAAGCAGCGTGCGTGTAATGTTGGCATTGCTAGCACTGCCAACCACCAGTCCTCTATACAGGTTAGAGTTTACAAATCTGCAGAGAAAATGTTTATATGTCACTCCAATCAATATACAACTGTACCTGATGCAGCTTTATCTTTGCTTTATATCACAGAATACTTCAGAACTGCTTCGTGCTTAACAATGTTTTTTTTGAAGATGGTTGTGTATTTCCAGCTCATAATACAACAATGGACAGCAGGAACAAAGACCACAGCTACAGCCCCACCTAGTGGCGGGAGCCCAGGTTACGCAACATCAACTTCACTCCTGAAACCCACAGAGTCTGCCGAATTTTAGGTGTGAAAGGGACCTAAAATGCATTGTAACTTGTTTACAACAGCTGTTCCTCTGCCGTCTACTGGACTGAGTGACGTCATATGTCTGCAAAAGGTCCACAGTAGAGTAAAAATCTTGTTAAAAAAAAATAAAACAAAAACAAAAACAAAAAAAAAAAACAAATGTAATTTCTGATGTTTAAGGTTTAAGTGCTGTTTGCTAGCATGTTTGCAATAATTTCTTCAAAAATCATATTTGACAGTGTTTGTTTTGTCCTCTAGGCTAAAATATAAAATCATGCAGGTTCAGCTTTGATTCATCATGTGACTCAACAGTGGATAAGAAGCGGGAGGTGATTTTCTTTGGCGAAAAAAGAAGTGAACACTGTGTGAATATTGAAATATGTATGTCCTCCTGGTGATCATTCTGTGTCCTTGCATTGTTCACAAACTTGGCATATTCCTTAAAAGTAAAGTCATTTATCTGCTGACCTTTGCTGCTCGTAGCCAGACTCCTTCCTGCGGCAGTGCAGAGTCACCACGCGGTGGCCTTCACTCCTCACGTCCTGGCTAACAATCCACTGAGTGGGGTTGCTGGGACGAGCCCCGAGAAAGGTCACTCCTTCTTTCAACTTGACTCTGTGGAGAAAAAAAAATAAAACTCATGTTTATAAATGTGCTTGAGGCTGGAGGATGCTCATTTCAGTGTGTCATTGGATGCATCTAGCTGATCCATGTAGAGCAGCTGTGACCGCACAGACAATGATTTCTCCCTCTTCTGTTTCCTTTTTTTTTTTTTTTTGTGAGTGATTTTGTCGAGCAATACATTATCCAGATGGTGCATGGCACTGTCTCGTCTTCAAAAGATGCCGCAGCTGTTGTCTTTTTTTTTTTTTGTTTTGATCACACTGGTTTTGTTCCCCAAGAGGACAATTGACTGCTTTAAATACATGTGTTGTTTCTGTATTCCACAGGCAGATCCAATCATCAAAACTGAGTAAACACCTGCAAATTAAAACAAGCTGCTAGTTAATCTTTTATCATCTTGCCTCATTCATTTCTGTCTCTAATATGAAAGTTAACTAATCATAAAGAGCTCTCTAATAGTTTTTTTTTTTTTTTTTTTTTTAATAAATTTAGTTTGGCATAAAATGAAGGTTCTCAAAAAACAGGATGTGACCATCCCTTTGTGCCACCTTTCTTCTTATGTTACCCTCCCTGTAATAGATTCATTCTATCAGCCTGAAAATGACATTATGAAAAGGTTTCTATGACTGCTGCAAAAATTACAGCGTCAATGGCTCTGTGGATCACAAAAGAGGAAAATGTCGATGTAGAGATAACTGTAAATGAAAATGTCTTATTGAAGGTAATTCATCCTCTGTACAGTAGTTGATTCAAAAAGGAAAGTGTTGACGGCACATTTATGTAACGGAGAACTTGTGTGATTTTGTAGGAGGCTGACAGCCGAGTCCAGACATTGAAGAGAGGACTAAATTATAAAAGAAGACCCAATCACTTTCCTCATCCAATCCATACTGAGCTGGCAGATGAGACCGAAGATAGGGCTCTGCTTTCATCTCGAATTTGTCACTGCACTTAAACATACACTATGCCATTGCTTGTCTGTTTGCCAATGAATATATCTGCCCTCTTGAGTCAAGCCTCTCTCTGTGATGCAAGGTCTTATCATGTTGTGATGGAGATTATATGTGAAGAGAGGATGCCTAATATGACAGACGGTATGCTTTCACCCTCTATAAGAAGGAGGATAAACACGTCACCTAAGGGTCACACTGAATGTGTGTTTGAGTCATCTGAGTAAGAACGTGTGTGAACGTATTTCCTTTCAAAATGATTTGAAGTCTTTTTGCCAGCTGCTTCCCCCCTCTGTTGTTTATGCATGAAGGCAGACAGACATTTACAGACTGTGCAACAGCGTCACATTTTAAGTCGTTTGTCAAGATCAGACGAGACAAGATTTTGTGGCGCCTGAGATGAGGCCTGAGTTAATCAAGTAGGTATATAAACCCATTTATTCTTGACTTCACCAAGAGACTAGTCTTCATATTTAAACTCTGGTCAATCATGGCTTGCTGTGTTTTACAGTTCAGTAGCATTTTTTGGCATGAAAACAACAAAAAATACAAAAGTGGAAGACTGAATGTTTAAAATCCTCACTTCGCCTGAAAAATGGAGCTGATACATTTTAACAGAGAGCACTAATCTTGCCCTTATTAGTCAAACCTTTAAGCCATTCTAGACTTAAACACAGGTTGTAATTTACAATCCAGATAGTGCTAAACTGGGCAGTAGTACACAGACAGTTAACAAGCATCATCCAGATCCAGTCAGGGAATGCTGAAGTAAAAACAAAAAGGTCCTCAGATTAAAGAAGTTAAAAAAAACATAAGGGAGCGTTTTCGGGAAAGTGATGAACCCAGAGAAGAACAAAGACAACGAGATGGCGCAGGTGGGACAACAAAGCAGAGTGTATGAACAAGGTTTCCTAAAGACAGCTGTGGACAATGAAAGGACAGGACATAAAATGACAGAATATATGAAATTCATTTAAAATAAAGTCATGGTTCAAAGGCCATTAAGCCTCATGTCTATCCTTAGTATAATTAAATGAATTTACCAAGAAAGTCTGCACAAAAGTCCCCCTCTTACTTAACAATCAACCAATTACAGTTTGTAGATCATACCACAGAGGTCAAATTCTTGGATCCTTTGATGATCATCCTTTGCATGTGAACATAATCTTAAAAAGTAATATTTGAAGACAATGCCTTGGGATTTCCCCCAAATATAGCAACAAAGTCCGCTCTGACTCCAGAATGATGTGATTGCATTTTGGAGGGCATGGGTCAGAAGTCAAGGTCAAAGAAGAGTATCGTCACCCTTTGTTTGTGATTGTGATATCTGAAGAAATTGTTAGAGCAGAAATGGGCAACTTACAAAGTTTCAAACATAACCACAAGAATATTATTCTAACTGCCAGTGGGCCGCATTTCTCGAAACTTGAGAAAACTTTCACCAAGATATTTGTATTGTTCATGTTTTACCAAAGAGAGAGAAAATAACTTTCCTTAGGACATAATATATCAATATTTCTAGTTTTAAATAAAATACGGATAAGAATTTGTGGATTTAAAGAGCTAAACACAAAATAAACCTTTTTTCTCAATGCAATGTACACATTGTTTACCTGTTACACTTTAATTTTTTTTAAGTCTAAATCAAAGACTTTTATAGAATTACTTACAGACAAATATCTTTTTACATTCACCTAAAAATATATATAAAAGTATTTAAAGACTTTTTCTAAAAATAATAGTAAGAAATACTAAGAAAATGTTTGAATTATTGTGTTTAATGCATCTGATCTTTGGAATTTGGAGTGATTGCGGAAACTCCATTGACATCCCTCAAGGCAGAATTTTATTTTTCTACATGTTTATTTTTTCTAATAAAGTTGAAACTGACTTGAGGATCACATTGAGAGAAATGGAGATCCACATGTCACCCCCTGGTGGCAATTTGCCCATATCTACTGTAAGGAATTATGATGGCCCTAAGTAGTGCCATGATAGTTGTGTTTGGACCATTTTTTAATCTTTTGTTTGACGGTGGAATTTGGCCCCATCTGGAGGCAATATCTTGTGAAATGTTACTGCTGTTATTCTTTTGTTCCAGAGTAGAGGGCCACCTGGTGTTGGTGAGGCAGGGTGGGGCCTACCTGAGGCACCTCCCCAGTATTGATTGCTGATTGCTGATTGCTGAGCAGCTTGCTGAAAGGCAGAAAGCCATGATGGCTCAGCCTGCTTTTTGCCCCTCTGGACTGCTGGAGACTGCTTTCAATTTTGGTCAGTGCTTTTTATAATATTTGTTTGAAGCAGCAAGTTAACTGTGTGGACCTCCCTGCTGTGAACTGTATGAGCGGGTCATAAGAGAATTCTTGTCAAACATTGCATAAATGTCTTCTCTTTTCAAAGAATTGTCTTAGTTATAGGTCAAACTTCAAGATCATGGGGTCTCATGATCATCCTTGTTTTGTGAGTGCAGTCATGTGTATGGGATATCACAAGACAAAGACATTCTTCAAACTTTGCACAAGCGTCTCATGTTACTCCAGGATGATGAAATTGCATTTTAAAAGTCACTGGTCAAAACTCAGGGTCAGGAAGCCTCATAGTCAACCTTTGCTTGTCAACAGGATGTTTCAAGAAGGGGTTTGAAGGACCTTTGCCAAACATTGCAGTGCTATCCATTTGCTCTAAAGAATCTTCTCATTTGATTTTGGAGGTCTTAGGTCAAATAAGATCACGGGCTCTCATGATCTTCCTTGGGTTATAAGTGCAGTTATGTGTATGGAATAACAGAAGACTGCTGAAAAAAAACGTTCAGTCTTTGCTGAAATATCCACTCGTACCCAAGGATGGTTTGGTTACATTTTTGGAAAAAACTGGGGGTAATGAAGCCCCTTGGCCACTTTCTGCCTTTGAAAAGCAGTTTAAGAAGAACAGTTTTTCCTCAGGCTTTGCATAAATGTCCTCTTTTGCTCGAACCTGATACAGTCTTCAAGTCTGAAGTTCATGGAGTCACATGATTATCCTTTTCTTGAGAACACAATCTTGTAAAAGCCAAATCAGAATCCTTAGAGTTTGTTTTGTTTTAACTTTGCACTGATCTCCTCAAGGATTGACTTATAAGATTTTCAATTTCCTAGGTCAAAGGTCATTCAGTCACCTGGTCATCCTTTACATGTGAATGTGATATGTTAAGATTTAGAGAAGCGCTGACAAAATTAACTTATTTTTCTTGAGTGACTGGGGAATAAACTGATTTGATTTTGGTGGTCATAGTTGAAAGGGCATTAGGTGGAGCATGATCCTTTGTTTTCAGTGTGTCACAGTCAAACATCCTTGTATAGCATGATCACCCCTTTCTTGTGAATGTAATGGATTAAGAAATCTTTGAGGGATTTCTGTCAAACCATCAGAGTCATTTGGTCTCATGCTAATCCCTTGCCTGTTAGATTTCTACGTATCACTCAGCACAAAATCACTCCAGCCCTTCCTGACCGTTCAATGAACATTCTGTCTGGTGTTTGTGTAAATCTCAGAGGTTTTTACACGAACAGAATCCTAACACAGAACAGCTATCACATATGATGTGTTTGCAATATCAAACTCCCTCAGGGTTCCCTTGGCTTGAGGTCTTTATTTGTTTCCCAAATAAGCCCCCTTTTACTGAGGCCAACAAAGCTATACTGACTTAACTTAATTGGAAACCACCAAAACTTTTTTTTTAAATCAATTTTAGTTGACACACTTTAAAAGTGCTACAGTTACTCCACAAACTACAATATAATCACAGCATCACAAAATAAAAGCATTCTTAAAAGGACAGATCTTTCTCTCCACTGAGTGGAGATTTTCTGAGGCCTAAGTGAAAAGAAGTGCTGAGGAGGAACTTGTAGGTCGAGAGCACATGACTGTAACACAAAGAGCTCACGCACGGCCCTCCTTGGGTCCCAGCGGGCACAGAGGGGTCTTGTATCTGGTTCTCTTTACACTCCAGTGCTCAGGATGTCGGTCAGTGGTTTCCAGTGAGGCTTCAGAATGTTTTAAACACAGTCGAGTCCCAAAGGGAAACCAGTCGTTACTCTACCAACCATAACCAAACCCACAGAGTAGGTGCTGCCATACGGTTGAAGTGTCTTTTATTGACTTAATGCTCTGTTTGGCCTTGTTACGAGTGAGTGTAACAGTCTTTTCCCACTTAAAAGCATCCCTCTTTAACAGCTGACTGTAATTCATGCTATTACTAAAGCACGTTAATGTATGAAGGTATTCATTGGTGTCACAATAGGTGCACTGTAAGATAAAGCAGTTCAAGCTATTAAGTGGCAGAAAACACACTAACGAAAGCAAATAGGATGAAGAGAGCAATAAAAGCCTGTAGTCTGACAAACAAGTGCAGATTATTCAGGAGTAATGTAATGGTTCCCAAAGTTCAGTTTGGTCTGAAACTTGCATTTAAGCTCAGTGTTAAGTTTTGTTTTGTTTTATTTTGGTTTGATACAAAAATGAAGTTCAAGATGTATATTTCTAAGTTGACCCCATTAACCTCTTTTCGAGGTTGTAGTGGGCTGGACCCTTTCTGAGCTGACACCAGGCAGCTGAAATGGAGGCCCATGTGGAAGTGCCAATTTCTGCAATACCCCAAGTGTCCACTTGAGGCTGGTTGCAGAAACCTGACACCTAAATGATTGTTGTGGGCTCAAGACGGTTTTTACAGCCTAAATAAACATCTTTACAGCCTGGTTCAAAAACATTCTTCAGCCAAATTATATAATAATATAGCGTTCCAAAGGTTCCTATGATATTCAAACAGCTGACGCCACATGGCTTTCACTAATTCTTTTATAATCTATGGCTGACACTGGGGGAGAGACGGTGTACACCAGGTGACATATAGACAACTATTTATGCACACGCTCACAAATAAGGGCAATTAGGAATCAACAATTAAATTCACAAGCATGATTTCATCTTTGGGAGACAACCAGACACCTGGAGTAAAACCCCACATGCACAGGAAGACACTGCAAACTCCACACAGAAAACCCACTGGAAGATGATGGCTGTATTTTGAATATCTGTGAGTTATGAGGGTAAATGTGGGAGTATTACAATTACCCCCAGGGTTAGGGTTACCTAATCTTTAATTGATTTTACTCTGAACTCTTGTAACCTTGTAAGGTGACACTGAGGGCTGTGAAAGGCACCTAGAAAAATAATCCATCATTAATATTATTATTTATCAGAAATAGAAGAAAAAAGAAAACAAATTAATGGGAAATGGAAGCAAAATATAGCCTTTTCATGAATGACATCGTATGAGTAACTAAAGAAAAACTCAGAGAGCGCAGACCTCCGCCAAGCAGCTCACTTCCACCCATAAATTGGGATTTCCACCAACATTATAGTCCTATATTTATTTTATACGCACATTGTGGAATGAAAAATATCAAACTTCAAGAAGTAGGATTATTTTTTATATAAATATCATCCAATAGAGTGACTTAGTTAGTAATAGGTCCTGTAACTTGTTGACTGAACCAATTTGCTGCTACTTGTACAGATGTTGGTGTTGTGCGCGCCACGGTGCTTCCAGTGGGCGATGTCACCAGCCTGTCAGTCGGAGCAAAACCGCAGCGCTTCGGTCAGCGCCGCGTTCGGTCTATGTGGAATTTGGGGGTTAGGTTTTTACACTCACACACACACACAGACTTCTGCTATGACGGACTATTTCTGTATTGACATTATCAGCAACCTTGTTTTGAGTGATTAACAGGCAGGTCAGGAGGGACTGCGAGCAAGCAGAGTTGCCGCATATGTTTCTATAACGTTAATTGGCTCACAGTAATGTTACTAGTAGTTGTGAGTTGTACCGGACTGGGGTGTTTATTACAATTTGGGAAACCAAGGCTCCAGGAACAGCGCCGGGCTTTCTCCATTGGCTAAACTTTTCTTCCCTCCTCTCTGCTATGTCTGTGAGCAGAAGTGCATGCACAGCTTTCAGTGCTGATTTGCTGTTCACTGTGCCGTGGCTCTGCTTGTAACCAGAGCACGTAACCAATCAGATGGTGCTGTGGGTGGAACAAAATACGGCCCAGTGTTAAGTTAGGGGATTTCATTTTAAACTTCAATGTTTTTTTGTGACGTCAATCTGGATTGGATCAGCACCAAAATGTAATGGGTTCTTCCTTGGACCAAACCACACCTCTGGAAAATTTTTCATGTAAATCCATCCAGTACTTTTTGTGTTATGTTGCTAACAGACAAACAAACAGACAGACCCCGGCAAAAACATAACCTTCTTGGCAGAGGTAATAAGTTTTAAAATAGCAAATTAAACCCAAAGAAACCCAAATGAAATTTTTGTCTTTTGAAGTGATGTATCTATGTAGTAACTTAAGAAGTTTTCAGCTGTAGAAATTTACTATTGATGAGTGTTTAATATACTAAGCCCTTTTAGTAACATGTTTCAAGCACTCACAAGCACTTACACAGACGACTCTCAGGCACACTTCACATACACGCACACACACACAAGCACATGCACACAGGTTTTTAAAATAATCTGATTCTTTGCTGAGTGTCAGAATTTGTTCTCGGCTGACAACCTGCCCATCGCAGATCATTTTGATTGTCTCCATTCTTGCAAGACTGTATTTTCCTCTATTGTAATAAAAACTCACAAAGGCAGTATTTGGTTCAAGATCCTTCATTTCACCTTTTTGGGGAACATAAACAAGTTTTTTTCCACAACAGTTGTCAGTTATAATAGCAATATTATAACTTAATTTGTGTTTTTCTTTTAAAAAAAAAAAAAAAAAAAAAAAGTTACCAAGTGCTTAGACATTCATGCAAATACATACAACGGACAAGGCTGAAGAAAACGAGCAGAACCAAAAATAGGCCCGTACAACATAGTCAGTACACGGTAAACAAGCCCCACTTGTGTTTGTCAGTAGTAGACCGCAAACTGCATTATGTGAACATAGATCAGACATAGCAAGGCTCGAACTCTGTGAATACACACTTGAAGCCAACCTCCTCTGCGTCTGCTTGTAATTTCTGAGTGATTGTGTAGCTTCATTGATCTTCTCAACCCTCCCTTAAGAATCGTCACAAAAACGGAAGAACTGAAGGGATAATAAGCCTCAGAGGATAATGTATCTCTGCCATGCTATGTAGCTGGTGGGTAGTTTTTTTTTTAACTTGGTGTGTCATTTTGTGCTTGCTTCTTCTATGTATGTTTTTTGAGCAGGTAGATAATTAGACCTTCCCCTTTTTTGGTTGTATATACCATGGACATAAACAGCCTTGGTGTTAACAGATAAATGTATGATTACAATTTTCTCTTGTTTGTTTTTGTTGTGTCCACATGCACTGAACTGTGACCGTTAAGGACAGAAAAAGATACTGTTACACCACTGCTGCTTAGTATATATTAAGGAATGCAGCTTTTAGTGAACAAGAAGAAAGCAGAGGAGGTGGGGGAGGAGCAGACTGTATGGAAGGGGCCAACCTATTATCCTTTATCATTGTTTTGGTTGGGAGCCTCCTGGAGGGAAATTCTGCCTACTGTGTGTTCAATAAAATGAAAGAAATAACATTAATATTTTTCAAATATCCATCTACCTTTTTCTTATTATTATATTTATTCTGACATGGTATGTGTTTAGAGTCAAATTTCTCATTTTTTTCAGAGTCTGATTAAAGCTGTCTCCATGCAACTAGATCCTTTTGGTAAGCGTTTGCTCTTTCAAACAGCTGATCTCTGATGAATGGCAGATCATTGCCATGCATAGTTAGCCAATACAAAACAAATACTTCACACAGCTGTGTAAGATCACAGCAGTTTGACTCTGTTGTGCTGCTATTTTTGGGATACAAATAAGAAGTGAAGTCAAGGGCGTTAGCTGGAAGCAACATTCAGACTGAATGTTCAGAATACCAAGTGTTACACAACCAGAGGGGAAGTTAAGACACAACAGCCTACAGGGAGAAGCGGGGACACATTTTAAAAGGCAAGAGAGTTTAGCTGACAGTTTAAAGTTACTCTATACCCAACTCCTCAAAACTGTCAACCATTACGGTAGAACCTGACGAGCTTCATCAGCACCGCAGAGAGCCTGAGCCAAATTCAGCCAAACAAAGAGAGGTGGGCACAGGCTGTCGAGGCAATCAGAGGGCACAGTGTGCTACTCTGGATGCCTATGTCATGTTGTGTCATCATGGCTGCATCTTGAATCAGAAATAAGGAAAATTGTGATGAGCACTATTTCTATGTCTTTGGCTCTATTCAAAATGAACAGTATATTATAAAGCACTGATCTTAGCTGCATCTTACTTGCTCACCCCTTCCTCCCGGTTGGGAAGTGCCACTTTGGGCCGCTCATAGTCTTTGTAGACTGGATCTTGGCAAGATGTATGCACCTGATTGAGACAATGAAATAAGCCGATCCATGTGCACTGCAAGGTTAGGAGTGAACAGAATCAACCAGTAATTTGCTGCATTACATAATAATATGACAGCACAATAACATTTGACCCAAATAATAAAATATGAGCAGCAATTTGGTCTATTACACAGTATGTGAAATGAAATAATGAGGATATCAGTGAGAATGTGTCCGACCCCTCAGAACATCAGGGGAAGGTCTTTTGTTTGTGCCTCTCTTTGGAATACTCTGCCTGCTAACCTGAGGTTCATCACAGCTGTTTCTACATTTAAAACTAAAATTAATTTACCTTTTCTATCTTGCAGACAGGTGATGCAAGAGTTTGCTTATAAACCCTTTGAGTAGTTTTGATATCTTTGTATTCCTTTTTTCCCTTAGTGTTTAATTGCTGTCTTTGTGTCTAATACATTACATTATTTGTGTACATTATTTGTTATTTTACTTTGATAGCTTGTTTTTATTTTTATGGACAATTAATTGTTGATTCATGAATATCTAAGTTCACTCTTAATTAAAAGCACATTAAGTTTGCTTACAGTGAGTTGTGCTCTATAAATAAAATTGCAATTGCTATTGCTATACTCTGTGAGTCAAATTTTTTATTAGCCCACAGTAGTTGACCAAATAAAAATTAACGCAACATCAACGTAGCTAAAGAACTTTCTAACCTTGCAAAGGAACTGGTTTGCAAGATTCCATGTCTGTAGTATGGAAGATCCACCATGCAAAGCTGTAGGATGGAACAACTGTCCCTGGTCAGAAAAGGACTTGATTCATCAGTCTCCTTAAAAGCCATGGTTCCAGACCTAGGGCTCTTATTTCATAGACCAGGCGCAGGCGCGGTGCACCTGACCTGCACTGCACCAACGGGATGTGTCCAGGGCATTTTGCAAGTTTCGTGCATGGCGCAGGGAGGCACACCTACACCTCCGTCCTTCCCACCGGCACAGGTAGCAGAGAGGGAGGAGAGTAGGCATGAGTGGGTTTAACACAGCCGAGTGTAATCTTCACCAATCAAATGAACGCCTCTCCTTGACTTTAAATGCACTGCGGGCGAGGCGCAGTGACAATTTTACCTCGGTGGCGAAGATGGTCAGAGCCGCTGTCACTTTTGCAGCAACTGGGAGAGCGCAGGGGCCACCGGGCCGCGCATCGGAGGCCACGATGCGCGTCACCGTGTGGACCACCTCGTGGGATGGATGTAATCTGTTCCTGTCTCATAATAGGAGTACAAAATTAAGTGATAATTACATTTAAACACAGCAGCAGGCTAATCCATTAATCATGCTTGTGATCCACCTGCATTCCTGGTCTGTCATCGCCAAATAGCAGAACCTTTGGTGAAATACCCCCCCCCCCCCGATATCTCCTCCTCATCCTCCTTGCAATAATGTACTCCATCTTTTTAGATCACATTACGAATAAAGATTAAAACAGAGAAATATGGGCAATCACAGGTAAATCCTTAAGACACAGAGTGACTTACATTTATTCAGTGAGCGTCTCTCTCTTTTTTCTTTTCTTTTGAATTTCATGAGATGAGAGAAGCCGGATACTCTGTGTCGGCTGATGTGGCTGTTTGTGGTTGGCTGAGAGATGTGAACTCATTTGCGTCACTCGTCCAGCTGCCGTCAGGTTGAGTTTCCAATATGACAAACATCTTTGATCTGACATCAGATGTGACGGGACAATTAATATAGATACAAATGTATATGCTGGTTCAGACGGTTACATTAAATAGTGGTTGCTGTGATTGTTAATTGCATTTAAATGTGCCTGACACTCTGGACACCTGCCTGTGAGGTTTTGGTGACGTGTGTGCACTGTGCGCCTGTCAGCCAAATTACCACTGCCCCGAGTGCGCCTCGCCTGCACCGAGAATAGACCAGGTTGGATCTGGCGAGCTTTCAGCGCACCTTCTGCGCGTTTTTTTGGCACGAAATTGTCACTGCGCCAAGCTGAATCTTTCGACACCTCCCCCTGGTGCGCCTTCACACCCATCTCGGCGCAGCTGGTCTACCAAATTGCCAAATTGGCTGCACATGGCGGTGTGCTGGACAAAATTACCACTGTGCGGGATGCGCCACCCTGTGCCACCCTGCATTGCACCAGGAAATTAGGGCCCCTAGGGTCTAGGTTCCCCAAGGGAGGGTGACAAAGGATCACATGGGAAGTACTAGATTGTGTCAGATTTCAGGACACTAAAGGCATGCTTTCTTTAAACGTCTTTAAAAGCCCATGTTATTTTGAATTGATTTTGAAAAAAATAAAATTGGTGTTTATTCTGCACAGCATGTGTCACATATACAGTATATAAATATTTTTGGCGTAGGTCCCAGAGGTGGTTTGACTCTTCTCTGGGTGAGGAAAACTTGGTCAGGAACCATTCCTATATTCTAGACTTGAGATCAGTATCCAGTTTAAAATGTAGATATTTTGTCAATATTAGATGATGGAAAGCTTTGATCGGCTTAGCTTTCAATTTTCTTATCTGAACCCAGTACTGGTTTAAAGTACAATACTTGTTGCAAAGATCAATCAAGTAACAGTAAAAGTACAGATACTACTTAAAAAGTGGAAGTTTTCAAGTAAGAGCCTCAGTTACAGTTGTATGTTTAGTTACTTACTTTGCTCTGCTGACCTGTAGTAGGCAGTTTCAAATACATCTTCTCTCTTCTGTCTGCCCCTCCTCTCTCAGACATGCTTGTATGCCCAGACTCCTCAGGGGCCCCCTTAATAAATAGTGATGAGATAAGGAGGAGAGCTGCTTCTCAGCGGGGCAGTGAAAGAAATAAACATTTCCGGGGGAAATCCAATAAGGTCAGGGCTGGACAATAATGGGAGTCCCCAGCCAGTGGTGTATGTTCTGCGACCCACGCTGCACTGCAGTTACCTCGATGGCCTGCCTCCATCTGCAGCACAGTTTGGTGATCCATTCTGACAATTTCTCTCCTCTGAGGAACATGTGCATCCACAGTCAGCCCCTCCCTGAGGAAGAGTTTCCTGTTTTATTGTGCCATCCCGCCTACATAAACAGTGTGCGGGGAATGCAGCAGCTCAGTGGGAAACGGGGGAATAGAGAGACACTACAGTGTGAGGGAATGGCAGCGAGACAGTGGGAGAACAGTGCTTTGTGATGGTTTGTGGTTTACGGCTAATGGAACAGTGTAAAGCATCGGCTCATCTGCAAGTCTGCCGCTTCACAGACCATAACTGCCACAGGAGCAGACACTGGAACGAACACACTCAAACACACGCACTCGCTGGCAAACAAAAAATAAATCATGCCAAACACCTACACTCCAATATGGAAGCAAAATATTAAACAGACCATTTTTATTTCCACATGGAAACTTTTAGAAAACTACTAAAAAATTATGTTTAAATGTGTCTTAAAGCATACCCAGGGGACCATGTCTTAATATATTTAGATATTACTGGTGGGTATAAACCCCCCCACTTCTTTAAGCCATAGATGGAAATGAACATCAATAAGGTCCGCTTACTTATTTATCTTTGTGAGGTTAGTTCCTTCCGAGCAAAACTAGTGGTATATTGCTCTGAGGATAGATATGTTGGCTCGTTAGCCCACCTGTGTGGAACAACTGGAGCATGCTGCTTCAACTGGGTTACTATGAAGTTTGTGACAAGTTTCTATCCATCAGACATCATACTGTCTGATATCTCAGCCTGTACTATAGGCAACTTCACCTTCGCAAACAGTGTGAGGTTATGCAGTAACAAAACAAGCAACAAGTGACCTGAGCCGGTGCTGGATAGCAAGATGTTTCAGGCCTGCTCTTGACAGCTGGGAAAAATTATGCATCTAATGCTTTAAAAAGGTGAGCTCTGACAAAGAAGAGCAGACTACTCCTTACACAATTTAACATCCTTTTTGAGCATCCAGTAGTGATGGGGATACCAAACTTTTTCATATCTATTCATATCGATAATGATACCAATGCCAATCATATCCTACAATCCTCACATAATGTTTATGAATTTGATGTTTTTTATTGACCAAAAGCACATAAATGATACATGTAGTACAGACTTTTGACCCTCAGATCTTAAAGTGAATTTAGTTTGGAGTTGTAGTCCAAAGAAAGTACATTTTGCAGATATTCCATTATTAAATACTAAAGTTACATATATTTTTGAATGACTTGATAGTTATGCCTTAATTACAATTGAAACTATACAAATGTAGGCCTATGTTGCACTGATTTATAGTTCTTTTTGAAAAGTAGACATAATCAATTATTTAAGAACGGCATCAAAATATTTTTTTGGAGAGTAGCAATGCATGCAAATTGTGCTCTCTCTCTATCATTTCTACTTTAACTTGCCACAAAACTTTGTTATGTATACGTCAGTAAGCTAGGGGGGTGCAGCTGAGTGCTGTTTGATACGTTTAATTTGTCTCCAATGTCACATGATAAAGAAAGTAGCGCTGCCTTGTCTGAACAAACGAGAAATATTGGAAGCAGTCCAAAGAACTTCACAGAGTAATATTTTGTTTGAATACTCATTTGGCATCAATATTTTAGAGGAGCAGTCGATACCGAAATAGTACTTGTGAAAGTATTGATACTTCGATACTCGACAGCAATACTCCCATCCTCGGCCTCCAGATACCTAGTTAACTGCACTCAAATGCATGCAGTCTCACAAAGTTTTACCAATACTTTAATGTAAAGCTGTGTTAACACTGAACGCGACCTGGCGACTGAAATCGAGTCGCCCACCCAAGTAGCATTGCCTGACCATAAATACCTCTTTTTGGTCACCATCGCCATCACTCAGTGACATCACGTCCACTCGAGTTTCACCGTGATCATATCATATCATATAATATGATGTATTAGCTGACATTATTCCAACTGTGTCCTTTTCACTCATCTACCAATCACAAAACACTGCAGCTGATGGTCCTGCAGCAGCATTGTCTGCAGTCCGTCTAGACGGAATTAATGTACTCACTAACTAATGTTTCCTACACAGACGTGGATTTTCTACTCTGTGAATGGAATAAAAACAGTCTGTCACTGGTACCGTCACACACCCACACAACGCTGATTGGCTGTTGCTGCACAGCCACACGCAACATCGCCTGTAGAGTTAAAATTTTCCAACTTTGGCGATCAAGCGGCCGAGCGACAAGCGACGCAGTCACCCAGAGCGTATCCGTTGCATCATGGGAGGGTTGGCCCCACCCCATAGCGGCTGTACATTGACTTTACATGTAGAGTGGTCGCCCAAGTCGCGTTTGGTGTTTAGGCGGCTTAACAAACATGGCAGACAGCATCAGGAGCAATAGGCTTAATGTGGCAAGTGGCTAGCTTCTTTTAACATCCTTGGGGATTTTGATTTATGTCCAGCTCCTGTCCTTATTCGTATGTCATATATAATTTACAAGTTAAACTTATAAACGCTTATGTTTGCCACAAATCAACAACTTGGTTCTCTGTTTCTGACATCCATCTAACATTATGCTTTGCCTTTCTCTCATTGTCATGGCTATATTTATTTCCTTCTTCAGCCAGCTTGTTCCCTGATTGGCTTTGTCCCATTTCATTTGATAAGAGGATGTGCTCAGCTGTCCAAGGTGCATCCCATACACAGGAGGATTTCTGGTTGTGAGTATTGAACACGTTTAATAATTACAGTTTCAATTTAGGGCATCCACGATTCTCTACCACTAGGATAAAATGACTCTTAATGCACTTCACACCACAGAATGATCAAGTCAGATAATCTTTAGGACCACCAGATAATTGAGCCTTTGCCGACTTTGGTCGGAAGTAGGGATCTGAGCTGAAAACTGATTGTTGTGTAGTGTGAACCACACTTTATGAAAGATGGAAAGACAATGTGTCAGATGAATGCCTGATATTTTCTTGAGATTGACCTTCGGAGGTTTCATGGTCTGATTCAGACAGCCTAATTAATAGTGACATGAATAAAATGGAAGGAAATTGAGGCAATATTGGGAAAGTGCATTTTATAAAACATTTCAAGAAGAGGAACTCTGATATCAATAAAAATGTATATTATGTCCAAATATGAGGTCCTGATTGCCAGCTAGAAACTAGTGATGGAGTATAATAAATAGTAAAGACTTCAGTTTTGCTAATATGGATCCAAGTTATTGAGAAAGAGTGGAATTAATCTTGAAAGTGGTATCAGGTAACTAAATTGTTTATGACACTGTGAAGAAAGTAAGAAAAATAAAAAAAACACAGAAAGAAAGAAGAGACACAGACTCCTGTGCAGCCTAGTCTTGTGATCTTTTAGGTGACTGCCTGCTGTAGCACTTTGTGTTTGCCCTTAGCTTTGTTTTGCCTCCTGCTAATGCTGTGTTGTCACATTGTGACATTGATGCTACGCAGCTAGAGAGCATTCCCTGCCACTATGTTACTACTTAAATCCAGAGAACGTCAACAAATTTTTTAGAGCTGTAGGTAACAGGAGACTAAAAAAGACTCCTAGTTTCAGTCACCACAAAGTGCAAATAGAATAACTACAGGCAAATTGTAATGTCATGCACGGACACAACAACATCGCCTGCCTTTATGAGCACAGTGACATTAGCATGAGGCGGGAACGAGCCTGTGCTGACTGCGTGGTCAGGTAAACATAATATCCTCACTCTATCAGTCTCACATCGGCCTTTTCTCTCTGCATGAATTATTCATCCCCTCCCTCTTTTTAAAGCGACATAATGTCAACAGGAATGATAAGAAAGCATTTTGGATTCCCCAGCCGTATCCATGTTGCATTAGCATTTATTACAGAGTGGAGCTTCATCTTAGCTTTCACTTGGTATCACAGAGCTGTTTTTACAAAATGCCACAATCTGCTAGAAGTGACTCTGTACAATAACAATGCAGGATCTGAGGCAATTGTGTGCTCTCTGCTTGTGTGTCAATAGGGAAGCTGCTAAAGTACTCCACCTATAGACGCAGTCATATCCCCCACATGCCAGGAAACATATTTGGTTGGCTTTTCATTTCAGAATCACACAGAGGAGATTACAGAAGTACCCATTGTTATGCTGAGTGGCCATAAAAAAGAGTGGAAAGCATTTTGTATGGAGATCTGTTTGCCAATTACTCTATAGTTAGTGCAGACGCGATGCGAACGGGGAGCATCGAAAATCCCATTTGAAGGATTCATATGATTGCTATCATGGAGCGCGGTTTGTGGTGTTCTCCCAGAATGTGTCCATCTAATTGGATTTTCACGACATTCAAGCCCACAGCGAGAGGGGTAAAACCAAGCAGGGGGGGAAGAAAAAACAGCGGAGGGGAGAGAAAGAAACAGTCAATAACACTCTGTTGTAGGATATTTTAAGACTTATAAAATATTTGCACAGCGTTTCATCTCCTGTTTCATCAGATAAAAGGGTTTTCAATCCAACCAGACTCACATTTAATCCTACAAAACTCAAGTATGCCTTTCTTTAGTGAGGCATCATGATGGAGTGCAGTTAGTTTGAGGGTTCCTGAAACAGTTCCTCTTGCCTCTGAGTTGCAGTATCATCCCTTGTTGGAGGATATTAAAGTGCATTTGAGAGGAGCAGATTTAGAGCGAGCAGGTAGTGAGGGGCTCAACAAAGGCTTCTGGAAGAGAGTGTATTTTTTCTGCATGGGGGCAGACAGGCAGCCGCAGGCTAATCTGCAGATGAACGGGTGTGTAGGGAAACATGACGCCTTTCATTTTGAGCACAACAGAAAATGCACTCAAAACATGCAAAAACTAAGCTAACAAAAACATGGACACACAACTGCATACATATATGAGTTTGTGCACATGCATGTATGTGTGCACATGTCTGCATACTCTCAGAGGAGCAGGTCTCTGTTAAGCTGTGACAAAGAGATAATGTCACAGTGTTTCCTTTGGCAAAAGAGATTAACCCGCACACTTGCTTTTTCCCCTTTCTTAAACTGTTTTTTTCTCTTTTTCATTTCATTTCCTGTTTTGAGAAAATGGAAGAAATAAATAGTTGTGTGCCCAGAGGACAGAAAATGTTGGTAAATAAGAAACTATATATTAAAGGCCTTGCTTCTGTGGCTCACAGATTAAAGTCCCATCTCCACCTTTAATGTGTTAAGTTAGTCAGAGGATGCATCACGTAGAGCAGAGGGTATTTAATCATTTATCACTGTACTTCCTCCACAGACTGGGGTATAGTTATGAGTTCTAATACATAGAGGTGAGCAATTCAACACTTCCGATTCCCTCATCTCAGAGTCTATGAGATATGCAAACATGTTTTTCAGCTAAATGCCCAGAAAAAGGTCTGAGATGAACCAAGTTTGATGATTCAATGCTCTTTTCTTCAACAGTGCTTCCTATATTGAATAAAAGTAAATGTTAAATGATAAAATGATAATGCAGTACATTTATAGTCTTTCTTACTACTCAAAGCACCTTTACACAACAGGTCACACCTACTCATTCTAGGGCTGCTTGATAATGGCAAAAATCTTAATTGTTATGATTAATTAAGATACTGAGATCACAATTGTAACACATGATCACTCACTGATATTACAGCACATAGGACCTGTTTGTGCAAGTGCAATTGTATTTCATCCTCTGTTCGAGTAGCATTTCCCAATAATAGAGTGTAAATAAAAGACAAAACAACTGCAAAATGACATGTGGCACAGCATCTTCTAATCTCAATTTTTCTGTTTTTTATCATCGTGGGAGGAAGACATTGTAAGAGAAATTGGAACTATATTAACGGTTCCATTTGGGCAAAGTCTGCAAGAGTCTGTGCTGGTTAGGAAGACTTAGCATAGTTAGCTGGCACAAAAAGACTTATAGACCTTCGTAATCATAAACACCCAAGTCTGCAGTATTAGAGATATGTTCCTTTAGTAAGCCATTAGACCTACTACTGTATGCAATGTTCATATATCATACTTCCATCTTCAAATGATATAGGGCTTGTTCTACTAAGATCCAAAATAACGAGTGCTAAATTGCATGTGCAAACTAAAAAATTGCACGAGCTATAAGTGGGCGTGTTGCGGGTGATCTACTATGACTACGTGCACAATTCATAACAGGCGCAAAAGTGGTGTGGACCGCCCTCTTTAAAAGAGGATTTTGCTTGTGCTACCGGCTTTCCCCATGGAGAGGTTGGGCGAGCAGAGTGGCCGTGAATGAAAAACAAAGTTTGAAGCCATGGAGTTAGAGGCAAATAAACACACTTGCGGTAATCTTTTGTTGTTATCTGCCATTTTGACGGACAAGGTCGTCACTTTTCCCTCATGACATGTTTGTATCTGTCATTTTTAATTTTCTTTTCTAATTACAATTCAACATAATCTAAATGACAGCATTCACATAGTTGCACAGCTTTATCACCAATAACCTCTCATGTGAAGAGCAGTCTTACAGTTACGCACACACAGACCGCGCAGGTACTCTTGCCTTTTCTGCACTGACAGCGTCACACTCTCTATGCACTGATAGGTCCTAAACTTGCTGACTTTTTTTTACATAGGTTAAATGACCTCCTCCACGATGTAGAGTTCAAAACAGAGAGGGTTTACTTTACATGTGTCTGACTATGTAGACAGCCATAGCTGGGTTTGAACCCCTACCCTTTGATGATTCATTTATGGTAGAACTGATTTCAAAACTTGGCCGACAACGCAATGAGTTGGTGCTCACTGGTTGGCAGCGAAGGTACTGCATTTTGGTGGCAAGGTTCATTTATATTACATAAAAACCATAAGCCTAACTGATACTACATTTTAAAATATAAAATGCTGCATTATACTTTTGAGTTCCATACTTAAATACACTTACTTGTAAGCTTGCCAAAAATGTACAAGGAAAGGGTTTTGCAGAGTCTCTGAGAATGAACTAGTCATGATCCTTTAGGTGTCAATTTTAAGTCTATTTACGTGTTTTTGAAGCACATCTCACTTAAATAACAGAACACTTTTACTGTAACAAACATGCAGAATTTCATAAACCTTCTGTACAAGCACACCGTCAAGAAGTGGATATTTAACTCTTATATGAACCTTGATAATTACTTAAAGACATGTCAGATGAAGTAATGGCAGGAAAACCGGTACTCATGGTAACCATGGTCATAAATGTCTGAGCATGTAGTGGACTCAATGAGAGACAGACAGGGAGGGAGAGAGAGAGATAGAACACGCTGACAGCTATTAATTTGTGCACAACAGCCATGGCATTAAAAGAAATGTCCATCTGATCACTCTCCATTAAAATCCCCCCACTTAAAAAAATGAAGTCACAATCTTGCAGACATTATTGTCTCCCTCTGTTTGTCTCATCTTTTATGATGCTTCATTGCCAGCACACGCTTGTTCTAAAAAGTTTGACTCCACTGTGTTACAGCAGCAGCTGTCATAACAAGAGTAAGAGGGTGCATTACAATAATGACTAAATTAGATGAACATGATATTTCAAGTGATGACATAGGAAGGTTTAGGACACCTAAAAGTGTAGCAGTGTACCACTCTTCCTCCAAACAGCTGCAGGTCACACAGACACAAGAAAGGAGGCACATTAAAGCTAAGATGTGTATAATACAAATGTTAATAATAATAATGACAGCAATAATAATATTAATATTAATAATAAATATAAAAATAGATGTGTACACAGTGCTTTAACAAACAAAACAAATGCAGAAAAGAGGTAGAACTCTTGGAACAATAAATGAACAATCAGGTCAAACAGAGTCCGACAGAGTCAAATGAAATTAAAGCAGCAAAAGGAATGAAAATGGTAAAATGGTGACATATTTAAGTAGGTTAGGAATATATTGCGCTACTGCAGGTTAAAGGGATAGTTCAGTTTTTTTGAAATGGGGTTGTATGAGCTCCATATGGCCATTAAGTACATTAGATGCAGTAGAAAGTTCTCTCCTCTCCCTCAGTAAGCCACAATTTGTAAAAGTTTGTGACGCAGAACCAGCCACAAACAGGGACGTATTGTACCAGATACAAAGGGTATTTTCTTCGCCTAAAAGAACTCCCATCAAAAAATAATACCACAGTTTAAGAGTACGCAACCTAGAATTTTTTTTGAGTGGATTAACTTTTCGGAAAAATAAAGTTTATCTTGAACTACGGCAGCGCTGCGCGGAGGAATATGTGACGTGAGTCGGTTAGTTCCAGATTACTGATTATGGTGTTCTCTGTCTCCTCTGGTTGCTCACTGTGGTCGTAGAAGAGCAGTAGATTTTGCTGTGAAGCCATAACAAAATCAGTAGCTTCTGCAGAACATACACAGCACAGTATTCAGCTATTGTTTGTATTATTGTCAGTTATGGAGAGCGTCGGGGCTATGACGCCATCGTTTCTGAAAATTTGCATTTTTGTTGTCCACATGGAAACACAGGGCTTGCCTTTGAGATTTATCCAATCTGGGACCCATTTTCAGGCACCGAAATGTCTGTATCCACGTGAACGAAATGCCTATTGGATCAAAAACTTGTGCAGATACCCCTGAATTCATCTCCATGTGGATGACCCCTGAGTGTGGAGTCAGTCATCCAACCTGTCCCCCATAAATGGACAAGTACCAACAGATGCCACAAGCCCACATCATGAAAACTGCAGTGCAAATGTTACATGTGCTCCAACTATAGGTGGTATCTTTCCTTCAGCTCATTCTCCCCGTTAGTACACTGTAATTATGTACAGCAATGTTTACACTTTAAAGTGTTAATATAGAGTTAACACTTAAGTGGTGGTTAAAAAGCAAGAGAGTGCATCCCTAACACTACTTAGAAGTGTTGATTAAAAGCCACACTGTTAAGTGATACAAAGCTTTTTGAATAATAACTCCAAAAAAAGTCAGCAAATGCACTTGATGAGAGTTAATATGTCTATGCAGATTTTGTTGTGTATTTTGCATTACATGTGGCCTTAGATGAGTGGGTACAATTTTAGTCGACTAAGTTTACCTATAATCGATTACAGCCTGATAGGCCCTTCACAATGTCACTGCAGAGGACAAAGCCTCCACAAAGCTCTCTCAGTGTATAATTTGCCCTGGTCTGACATAACTTCCCAGTTTACTCTCACAGACTTAAGTTTTCTCCCTGTGCTCCAAACAACAGAGCATTTTCTGTCAGCCTACATGAGTGTAATATTAATACAGCATGTGTCCATCAGCAGGCTGAATGACAGATGTGAAGTTGATGATTACTCTGACAAACACAGACACGCTGATGTGATGACTGTCACGCTGGCGCACAGCTCTGACAGGGCAGCTGCAGAGGAAAACGGGTCCTTCAGGGATAACGCTCAGTATTCAGCATGGTGTTGCCTTCTTAACCTTCCCCCTGAGCCAGGGGTTATTTACACCAGCCACAACAGCTTCCTGTCTCCCATCACACATCCCTCCTCGTGGGCCCCGCCCCTTCATGTCTTCCCTTCCCAAGGGGGGGGGTAACAGGAGTTGGTAAAAGATAAGCTTTGTGTCGTGGCAAAGGCAACTGACACCGCTCCGACAACATGAGGATTTAGCCTGCAAACAGAGAACTAATGCCCTGCACGTGCCACGAATCTCTGATACGCACCCGCACCCATCTGCCCTATACAGGTCTAAACATGAGTGAAAGGCACACAATTGCACATGCATAGATGTACATTCATAGCTGCACAGGCACAATCACAGAGTGACACAAGCAGAACAGAGACACCCGGGAGCTCACACACACTCACACACACACACACACACACAGTGAGGTAATAAACAGCCTGCTGCAGTAAACGGCTCCCGGCATGGCTTACTCTAATGCTCGCAAAATTGCTTTTAATTGGTGGAGGGGAATAAATCAATGCAAACCCTGTTTAGAGGAGGAGGGGAGGAAAGAGGGCAAAAAGGAAACAAGAGTGGCGTGTGCAGATCTTTATTGGGGACTGCTCTGGAAATAAAGAGCAGTAGAACTATGCACAACCTGGAATGTGGCTAGGGGTAGCTATAGCCCTGTTACAAATCTATATATCTCCATCTGACAACTTGTTCCCAATAGCTATGCTTACAGAGGCGGGTCAACCAAAGATCCATTATTCCTGGAAATTTCAGGATATCCTTTGTGTCAACAAAACTCTGCTCTTTCCAATTTTCCACCTGAAATATGCTATGTTCAATGACTTCTGTTGCAAATTTTGGAGAGACCGTCTGACAGTGGGTAATCTTAGCTAACAGGCTCCTTCATTTACAGCCAATAACAAGCAGGGATGTGCAGATATGATATCGGTGACAGCAGATAATTGCTCCAAAAGCTTAATATTAGTATGAGCAGATATGAATCTACAGCAGATATTTACTGCCAATCTTGTAGCATATATAAGAATTAAGTATAATATTTAGCATAATATTTTGCATGCTCATTTTAGATTGCAAGTAAAAGTTGCCAAAAAAGGCTAATTTTATGTCAACAGATTAGTAAAACAGTGTTTGTAGCTCCTATAAAAGCATGATTATAGTGTCACTGTTAAACGATTAACTTGCATGTAACAGCTATAATCCAACAAAAAGTACTTTGATTTCTTTTCTAAATATCGTTATCAATATCATTTTCTGCCAAAATAAGTTTTGAAATATCAACATATCAGATATTGAGAAAAATCCAATATTGTACATTCCTATTAGAAAGATAACAATTCTTAGAATTCTATATAAATGTACAGTCATGTTGTGCCGTCATATATGATTACTTCATTGATGTTGAAAACCACTGCAACCTTTATCAAGCACAGAGGGGGAAAGTCTGACCTTTAGCGAGCAGTCACGCTGTAGAATGTATCATAAACATATTACACACTGAATGCTATGAATAGATTTTTTTCTTTTTCATAAATAACCCTTTAAAATAAAAAGGCTCTTAGTCTAGGCTAGGTTGTAAAAGTAAAGAAATGAAAAACAGAGAAATGTTCATGCAAAATGATCTGCAAACAGTGTGCAGTATACCATTTATTTACAGTCAACACGATGACAGCAGAAGATATTTCAATGCATTATCTGCTGAGCCTAATAAATTAAATCACAAACTAAAATTGCTCTATACGTAATTTTAAGAGGTTTAGTCAACAAAAGCAGCTGGTAAATTTATGTCTAAAATTAATAAAGCCATTGATTGTACATCCCCCTGTTAAGTTTCCCTTTTACTTCTTCCTCATGTGTCATGTCTTGTCAATCCTGTTTTATTTTGAAAGTACTCACCCTTGTCTCTCATTTCAGGTTTTGTTTCCTGCCCTCCCCTCTCTGTGTCTCCCTGATTATTGATTCCCTTCACCTGGTTTCCCACCTGCATCGCCTGTGTCTGATTACCTCGTGTGTGTATTTAAACCCTGCTTCCCCTCTGGTTCTTTGCCTGATTGTCATTGTACCTCATGTCATCACTTTAAAGCAATCTTTGTGTGTCCCTCCATGTCTCTGATCTCTTTAAATTTATTTTTGACATCCCTTTTTTTCCTGCTGATCCTGATACCTCTGCCTGATTTTGACGGCTCTTTTTGTGTACTGAACTCCTGTCTGATTAAAGGCCTTTTGAGATTTTGGACCGTAGTTGTGCATTTGGGTCCTTCTTGGTTCAGTTTTGTGACATTGATAAGGAAATTTTTATTATAAGTAATTTTGAAAGAAATAAAGAAAAACAAAATATTTAAGTTAGCAGTTTTAATTAATGCTTGCAGAAATATAAATTGAAGCAGTGAATCTTTCCCAGTGCATGAAGATGAGAGTGTCATGCAGACCTCTGCCAAAGGTCATATCTGACAGCCGGGATGAAATCTTGGCAACCGTTGTCCCTAAATAAGACAAAAGAAATATCTCTTCTGCCATTTCATTTGAAACACCCAGCAGTTTGTGTCATCCTCGTTCTTTTTTAGACAGGGTGTTTGCTGGGCTGAGGTCATACAGTGGCAGCCTGAATATATTATGCAAAATCTAAGTAAAAAATATACCTGTCATACATGGGAAACTTTCAGGACACAGGTAAGGACAGACTGGATTGCAATAGATGATCTTATGTACAGGTAAATTAACGGTTTAGTTGGTTTGGTCTTTGGCAGTCAGGAGTTCACCATGGCAGCAGCTTGGGAAAAGAAACTATTCTTGTGCCTGGTGTTTTTTGCGTACAGTGCTCTGTAACGCTTATCTGAGGGGATGAGTTTGAAAAGTTTGTGTCTGGGAGGTGAGGGATCAGCCAAGACGTTACCTGCCCATTTCCTGATTCTGGACCGGTAGTACGAGGGAGCGAAGCACAGAGGCGGCGGTCTGTGGTGTCATTATTTATGCATAATGTCATCACCTTCTGTGTTATGCTGGTTTGCTTTTTAAAGGTTCTGCCTATTCCTAAACACTTTCTATCTGTTGCTAAGATGTTCTAGTGAAATTTATTCTGTTTAATATATAATGAATTGTCCACCCAGTGTGTCAGGTTGGCAGGGACTTGCATTTGTATGGGCTAAGTCCACGCCTGCCCCTGGCTGTGACAGAAACAGGAAGTGTCTTAAGGTGCACTCACACTGAAAGCGACTTGGGCGACCTGGGCAACCACTCTCCACGTAGAGTCAATTTATAGCCACAATGGGGCGGGGTTAACCCTCCCGCGATGCGACGGGTGCGATCTGGGCAACCTGGTCGCACTCATAGTCACGCTACCCGGTTGCTCTGGACGCGTGACCAGGTCCTGGCGCTCAGTTGCCAAAAGTTGAAAAATGTGAACTTTTCCGGCGATATCGCATGTCCTGTGCCGCGACAGCCAATCAGTGTTTCATAGGTGTTTGACGACACCTGTGACAGACTGTTTTTATTCCGGATCACAGAGTGACAATCTATGTCTGTGTGGGAACATTAAGTTAGTGAGCACATTATTTCCGCCTGGATGGACTGCAGAGAACTCCTACTACTGCTGCTAACAGACAATGCTGCTGCAGGGCCATCAGCTGTAGTGTTTTGTGGTTGGTAGCTGAGTGAAAAGGAAACAGTTGGAATAATGTAATGTAATAACATCCTATTATATGATATGATATGACCGTGGTAAAACTCGAGCGGGCATGACTTCACTGAGCGACGTGACGGCAACAGTGACCAAAGGAGGTATTTGTGGGCGATGCGATCTTGTTCATCAAGTCGCTTTGGTGTGAATGCGCCTTTAAACAAGTCTTGACAGTCAAGCCACACATGTGAAAGGTGTACCAGAATTTGGTGATGTTCAAATAAAACACATAGATCTTGTTAATTAGATAAGAAAATACACTGATTATTGGAATTTCTGTGTGGTTTGACCTAATGATCCACATCTACTGGTTTGCAGCCATGTGGTTGGAGACCTCTTACAAAATAAAATCTCTGTTTAATACTATGTAAATCACTTAACTGGCCTACTGCTGCTGCAATACATAAACATTAACATCTGCATTGTGCTTTACAGAGTGTCTTTGACAACTTAGTCAGTGTTTCTTGTGCACTCTTGCGCTGGCGTCAGATATCAGATTTATTTTTCACCAATTTTAGTAGGTACCTGGCTCGCTACTCCCTGTTTCTCTCCACTTGATCCCATTGTGCTTTGGCAACCAGTACATGTGAATCCATTATGCCATAAACGAGACATCCACCCTAAACTGGTCTGTTGGTCTAGTCCCCCTTTGGCATAGAGACAAAACTCCACAGCTCCATGTCTGATCACAGCACTGTTCTGTTGACCATTTTTCTGTTCTGTTTTCTGTCTCTGCAGATTTATAAACTGGCGTTACAGTAAATTGCATCTTTTCATAGAGCGTGTGGACTCTGGTTATGAGCAGACTGCAGAGCCATATCTCCTCTCAGTGAGTCAGTGAGCCTGATAAGTAGAGGAGAATCCACAGAGAGGCGAGAAGGGCCTCCGGGCACCAATAGTCTCGGCCCCCTCACCCACAGCTGCTTTGATGAGAATTAACTGTCAGTGTATGGTACTCATCTGATCGACATAGCTTCATCCGCAGCGCACTGACCTTAACAAAGAGAGCGGAGGGAGGGTGGGGGGTATGGCCGCCCACCATGCCTTCAGATCAACTTGCTGGGAGATAAAACAATAAGGGGCTGGAGGAGATGACACAGCCGAGGGTTTGACTTCTCACAGGAGTGGGGGGAGCCTGAGGTGTATGAAAGTATGTCGGGGTGTGTATGTGTTTGATTTGAGTGTGAGAGTGTGTGTGTAGCAAATGGCTCGAGGGAGATAAAAGCAGGCGGGGCAGTGCTTTCCCGGAGAACACCATGAATAGATTATAATCTCCTGTATGTCACCGTCTCGTTACCAGCAAATGCTCCGAAAATGAAAATTGCACCCTCTCCTTTCAGTTACTCTGGAGGAGTTGATATGCCTTAAAATATTCAATTTGCAGACTCGCCAGGTGAAATCCATTAAAGGCAGTCGGTTATGTGGATTGAATTAGGGGCTGCTCACAATAAAGCACGAGCTCCCCCCACCCCCTTCGGCTGAGTGGCTCTGCTGGCACCCTGTTTGTAACCACAAGGCAAATGGGATTAGAGGGAGACATGGGTCGCTAATGTAACGACACAACTTTTCAAATCATGCAAAACCACAGAGAGCCACTTACGGCCCAATAGAGCCCAGAGAGAGTGAGCACTAAAGTCTATTAAAGATTCAATATGTATCTGCCGGATTGGCTCCTAAATTGCAAAAAGTCTAACCACCACCATTACCCAGACAAGTCTAAATGGTGAACTAAGAGGGTTGGAAACATTATGCTCATCTAAAAATTAACTTTATGAACAAAGAACATTGAGCTCTGTGTGTTATGACGGTGAATCTCTGAACCCACCAGGATAGACCTTTTTATATGAGGTGGAGGCAAAACAAAGCAAAACACGATTCACCACCACAGTCTAGTGGGTCACCCTGGAGAAAACAAGCATGCACTTAGCTAATTAGCCAATAATATAGCAGGAACTCAGTGCATTTAGGCATGCAGACTTGATCAAGATGACCGGCTGAAATTCAAACCAAGCACTAGAATGGATAGAAAAGTTTATTAAAGTGACTCTGAAACTGGCCTAGTCTGGACTGATCAGAAAATCCAAATCTATTGGGATTTTCACACATAACCATCCCTTGGGTGTATAGAAAACGGTCAAAGAAGGGGTCTAGTTAGCAGCAGTTCTCTGGGCAAAAATACCTTGTTAGTAACAAAGGTCAGAGAAGAATGACCAAAGTTTTGAAGATATAAAAGCAACAATAACAAACTATACTTTCACACTTTACACCTTTGGTCCAGACCAAACAAACTCTGCTTCGCATTCTTGGAAAGTTTGGTTGGTTTGGGGTGGTGTGATGACTGTGTGCATTAAAGAAACAAACTCTGGTATGCCAACAAATGATGGTCTCTGAAGGCTTCCAAGGGAGTTGGGTGTGAAAGCAATCTGAACCAACCCAGAACAAACAAGGCAAGAGATCCAAAAGGGCATGAATTGAAAAGAAAAACTAACTTGGTATTCACTAACAACATAAAGCAGAGTGCAGCAAATATTAGCATTGCCAACACTGCCAGTCTCAGGTTTACATCTACAAATTCATGTGGGATATGTTTAAACATCACTCCAGCTAATATGCAGGTAGCATCCAAAGAAGCCTAAATGCAGCTTTACCTGTATCTTATGGCAGAGAATACTCTGAATACTAGAACTGCTTCAAGCTAAACGATGTTATCACTCAAAGCCAGTTGTGTACTTCCAGCTCATAAAGCAACAATGGGCTGGATGGCAGGAACAAAGACTGTGACTACCTAACTAATAAGATAAGATAAGGCAAACCTTTATTGATCCCCAGAGGTAAGTACACGAGTAAAATAGCATGCATTAAGATCAATAGAATAAATTGTACAGTAGCAAAAAAAAAAAAAAATAGAATAGGTGAGGTATTTACAATTCTCAAAATTAAAATTAATGGTGTAAATGTCATACAGGACACCTGAGCCATTCTGTGCAGTAGGTGGAAGATAAAGTTATAGTGATGTTAAAGTGACAGTGAGACAGGTGACAGCAGTGTTGATGACTGTACATTTAACAGTGTAAATTATTTTAGCTAGAAGTATTGTGCAGTAATTGACCAGGATAAGAAAAATGAATCAATAAGGTGCAATATTTTAAATAACTTTAACAATATGGATAAGACAACTGGTTTAGAGGATATAGAGGATATCATACATATTAATGTGCAAGTTTGGTAATGGTGGGAGGGTATAGACTACACAAAATTTGACAGGCTTTGGTCCACCTGACATGGTGTTGTGTGACAACAGTGACTTCACCCCTAAACCAAACCAAGTCTGCCGAATTTTAGGTGTGAAAGTGACCTCAAACATCCTCTTGTTACGACCAAGGTATCCAGAGAACCTTTCTTAAAGCACATGTTGAATCTTGATGCAGATGGGCTACAGCAGCAGAAGACCATACAAGGAGCCACTTCTGTCAGCCAAGAACAGGAAACAGGCTAAAAATGTTTCCTGGTCTGACAAGTTTTGATTTTTGCTTCAACTGCCACATTGAAGGGTCAGAGTCTGGTGTAACAATATGAAAGCATGAGTCAATCCTGCCTTGAATCAATGGTTCTGTGGTGATTTTGATGTAACAATGTGATAGAGGGTATTTTTGGCACACTTTGGGCCCCTTAGTACCAGTTAAGTTTGTTAAAATGTCACAGCTTACGTAAATATTTTTCCTGAACATGTTACAACCACAGCATATCCATCCTCTGCTCTACTGTGTTTGTTAATAGTGTGTAGTTGGCGATTTCAGAAATGGCCAAATATTCCCCATTGTACTCCAAACATCAAACATCCAGGTTACCATTATTGTTTATATATATTAAAAAAAAAATCAAAAGGATGTCTTCTAACAATGATTAGTGTTGAAGCAACCTTCCCCTCACCCATTCCTACTGCTGCCAGGAAACCAGATTTGTCATACTGGACAATTCTTACAGAAGAATTACAGGGTGGTTCAGTGACCTCCATTAAATGACCTAATGTTCCTCTGAAGAGTTAATTATCACCCTGGCTAACAGCGACCTTGCCCACGCAGGTCCATATACATTACATCTCTGTGACTGGCAGGGGACATGGCCTGTGACAGGCAAGGTGACACAGCACTGAAGTGGACAGCGGGGTGTTGTGTCCTTGTCGTGTTTTTGTGGTCAGAGAGCTGGGGACAGCTGAGAGACTCACCTGTCAGAGCAGCAGCCCCGCAGCTCTTCAGGCACGAGAATCTTTCCCACCAGGGACAAGTGTCCTTTAGGTTTCTCACTCTAACACACCAGGGCACACACACTGACATGCTCTCTGATTCTGCAGTGCCTCAGAAGAGAGTAGGAAAAAACAGCTGTTTGCCTGTGAATAAATATTAAAACTTAACATCTAAATCAGCACTGCAGACAGGCTGTAACACTTCTGTTTGTACTGATTAAAGAATAAATACAAGCATCTTAAAAAAAAACAAATACATCAGTAATCACCGCCAACAAGTTTGTGAAAATCTTTAAAGGAAACTCAGCCCTCAAGCACTTCAAATTCAACATATTTTGCATAAAACTCTGGTAGAATCAAAGACTGAGGGCAACTTTAAAGTACAAACATAGCCATCTAGCATTTAAGAGGCGGGGGACAGACTCCGACCAATTCATCTTTAAACTGTAGCAATCTGACTTTTTAGGAATGCACATGGGTTTTCCTTGCCGTTTATATTGTGTAATAAGCATCTGGAAACTGTATGACAGAATTCAGAGAGACTAGTTGATGAAGCAACACATTTTCTTTGGTAAGGACCAAATAACTTTGCTATGCTTGCATGAGAAGCTTTGCTAGGGGGCTAGAAATGATGCAACCGTGATGCTGTTCCTGCAAATAAAAAAATGGCTCTTTTGACAACATTTCTGTTGAACATTTACAAATACTGAGATAAGAAGGAGTTTATTTGGCAGAATTTTTAAAGGATAATGTGGGAAAGGAGCCACAGCTTAAACTTGAACCCAGGCCACCTACTTGGAGGACAACAGCCTCCAAATATACACCTTCCAGAGGATATTTTATCAAAAGCTAAAGTTTTCATCCGAAGGCATGACCTTTCCTGGAGGTTAGTGTTAGATGTTTTTAAAACCATTTGGCTAAGTAAACAAAAATATTGATATCACTTCCTCAAAAATAGATTTGGCCCAGGCCTTTAGGCTGTATTCAGACGTTTTGGCCAACCTTTGCTGATATAGACAGAAAATTCAAGTAGTGTTGACCTAAGTCAGGACACAGTACTAATTTAATGTAAGTTGGGTGAATGGTAGGTCAAAAATTTCCATGTGCTTAAACATTTCTGACATTTGATCCAGCACTCTCATAAATGTCATCAAAAGTTGAACACCGCTACCCTCAGTTACAGCTGCATTCAAAGCTGTCAGCTCCAGCTGGAGACTGGACTCCTGCTGTACTACTTGAGGTGCCCTTTTGGGGACAGCTGTCTTTCATCTTCTATGCATAGAATTGGATTTCTGACACCAGCAGAGGCTGCATGGCATGTAAAGGCATATATGTCCGCTTTACATGGTATTCGTTAAGTGACATCATAAAGCTTTAATACAAAGTTCGACAACATTAAGCTCTGTTACACCAAAGCTCCTCTGAGCTGAGCCCATGCATTCCATCTACGTTGGCAAGTGTTTAAAATCTGTCTACATTTAGTCAGTGGGCAGTCAGGAAACATCATACTTTACCAGGACAACTTGCAGAGTGAAGAATTTGTTGATGGAGAGGCTTCACGTGTGACTACCAAAGAGAAAAGCTGGACCTGTAAAAATAGCGCATCAGTGAAAAGCTTAAAGAGCTGTGCTGTTTAAAACAAAAACACATAGGACTAATCATATTAACCCTTGATGATACCCAACCGTTAAATGCAAGTCGGCTATTATTTGCTTGGGGGGACCATGAACCCAGTAATGACATGGTGCCTGGTCGTCCTTTAACTACCAATCTGTAATTGAATGAATACAGTACATTATACCTTGGAGGGGAAAGAGAAAATTGATTCACTCAGTTCAATGATCTTTAAAATTGACTGTTTAAGAAAATCAATACATTTTTGGAAGAAAAGAAGATAGACCTTCTCCTTGGCAGCTTTCAGCTCCTATCATACAAACCCAAAGACCCCTTGACTTTACCCACCACACATCACTTAAAGCCCTAACAGCATCTCCATCTTCATCAGACTCAGGCTCCAAGATCCAGGTTGTTGAAGTTGATACCACCTACTCTAGCATCGCTTAGTTATTCAAGGTCAAACATCAAGGCCAAGAAGTCCCATGTTTGACCTTTGTTTGGTTATGCAATATGTCAAGATTCAAGGGATTTTCATCAAACTCTGCACAGATATTAAATTATACGTCGAAGGTCATCAACCCTTGTGAATGCAACTTTTAGAAAATGTTTGGGATTTTCTTTAAATCTTGTCCACTGTGACTCAAGGATGAACTAATGACATTTTTGAAGGACAAGGTCAAATTTCTTTGAACTAATGGTCATTCTTTGCCCATAAATGTTAAGAATCTTTGGTAAATGGTGAATGGACTTAAGCTTATATCTTGCATAGTCTTTCTGACTATTTAAAGCACTTTCAAACCGCATGTGACATCTACCAATTCACACCTATTCACTCTCACATTGATTCATTGACTGTTCTGAGCCTCTATCTGGATTTCCAACAGTATTAGCTAATGCACCTACTTGCTTTTATTCCCATTTACATACTACTGATAAAGAAGTGGGATCAACTTGAGGATTAAGTGTCTTGCCCAAGGACACATTGACATGTGACAGCCAGAGCTGGGCTCAAACCCATGACCTTCTTGTTGATTGTTGAATGTACTTCAAGACTAAGCCATGGATGCTTTGGTGTATTTCTGTCAAACTTCTCTCGTGATGGCCTGATTATAGTTAGGGGGTACAAGGTGAAATTTTTTTTGGCTCCATGTTCACCCCTTAACCATTACATAATCATGAATAACACTACCAATAAAAAAAAAAAAACCACCTTACCCCTCTGACCCACAAGTGTACTTTTGCTGACTGGTACTTTTATAGCTTGTCACTTGGTTATATATGTTGTTATAATATGTTCATTATCTGCAATTTGACCATCTACAAACTTACGTATGACATCTTTTAGCATTGAAGCATCTTCATGCAAGTTATTTTCTTTTTCACAGAACTTACATGTCAATTTTAACACATGGTTTTAATCTACACTAATGTGAAAACATTTCAGCCACCTTCCCCTTATTGACATTACTCTCATTTGTAAACAGAAAACAATACTCTTTATGCATAATTCACTCTGACTGGTCCAGCGACAAACACTGGATCTATGCGTATGATATGTATGAATGAAGTGGAAAGGACAAAGAAGGGTATTTTTAAACAACAACTCAAAATAAGCACACTATAAGCATTAACATATACATGCACACAAACATAAGGCGATGTCCTGCCCTGATAAAATGATCATGTCTGACATCATAATTACAGACAGCAGCTCTCTCAAAGCCCACATCAGTCTCTGCCACGGTGTACGAGGCAAGAATAGTTAGCGCATGTGTCAGTCTACTGTTATAAATGAATGTCATGTCCTGTGCGAATTTAGCGAGCACATTAGCTGATGCTTGTTTCATGGCTAGTTATTTCATTGACAGGACTGTGTTAATAAAGAGGCTGATTTATGGCCATCTGTCTTTTGTGACTTATAACCGCACCAGGGAGACGAAAAGGAAGTAGGAGGATAAGTCTTGGGTCTAGTCTCAGTTTTTGTCTTTCTCTTCTTTTATCCGTCTTTCCCATTTCCTTCAAAACACCTTCACTCACCTGACCTTTCATCCCCTGTCTTCCGACATTCAATTATCATTTTGACTTGTTTTCTACAACCTTGACCCAATCCCAGTGCTGAAGCTAAGCCTGGACAAACACAAATACACACTTTTTCCACTCACTGCTAAGTGCACATTAGTTGCAGTATGCTTCATTTAACCTTGGCTAAGTCTGTTTACTCGGCACACACTGTGAGTTAATGAGTCTGGGACAATTAATACCACTTGTTTACAAAGTGCCGATGTTGCAGCAGCTGAAATGCCTGATGGAATCCTTACTGAGACAACCGTAAAGTCTACTGAAAAATTAAGCCTTGTATCCCTAGTGCTTGAAAATAAATTAGTCTGCAAACACAAGCACAGGTCATAAGATGAAGGCTTCCATAAGTACATTGTTTTTTTTTTTTGAAGGTATGTACATATTTTGTACACATATCATATAATGTATGTCATAGTTATTGGTGTCTTTGCTTAGATAGTGTGCAACCTACTCCAATTATAGTGAAACAAAATTTGTCATTTTTTGCACACAGTAATACATTTTCATTCTGTAAGAAAAATTACTGAAGTCAGCCTAAAACATTGATTTTTCTCCCAGCCTCCGCTGAATCATGTCAAGTCAGAAATACCAGTAGATAATAAAACACGGCAATCTGTGCACACAGAAGTCACAAATGTCGACAAACCAAAAGCAACAGAAGTAGAGTGCCAGGCATCAGTGGCTCAGTTTGGAGAGTCACTCGTCTGTCTTTTGGAAAGTTGAGGGCTTGAGCACAGCCTTGGCTGTCACATGTCACTGTGCCTTAAGCAAGACACTTAGGCTATGAGTACACATAGGTGGGTATCCTCCTCTGATTAAAAAAACAAAACACAAACAACCTCAGGTTAGATTTTTAAAAAAAAAGTTAGGTTTCAAAAAACATCTTCAACCACATAAAATTGCACTGATAAGGACTGTTTATGAAACAAAGTGCTGTCCGTGCAAAAGCAGCTTGTTTTTTATATAAGCACATGTCTGACTGGTGGAAGTTGTGACCATATTAACTGATGTTGGGAGATGATTGTAACAAATATGTTCTCAAATGGATTTCAGACCAAAATATGTCTAAGTTTGATCAGATTATGTTATTAAAAAGCATAAATGGGTACTATTGTCAGATTCAGCTACAGCAACCACACACACACACACACAGGAAGCCATGGGACACTAGTCAACATAGTCACTTAATAGTAACACCCTTAATAAAAGTCATTGGGGTGTGGGGGACTCTAATGTATAACATGTATAACTGTATGTATAACATGTAAATTGTCCAGGCAGCAGCAATGAAACCAGTGAAAGTTTAGCAGTAGCTTATTTTGCATTGTCTCTACATAAAAGAATCACATCAAAAATTAGACCTTGAGACATTTGGGTTAATTCCTTGAGGACATAACATCAGTGTCAGTTTTCAATGTGATACAGCTGTGCTCCAGTGTAGAGGTAGCTTACAAGCAAACCAGAGTTTGGTTTGCACTGCACATGAAAACAATCCAAACCAACCAAGGACCAAACAAGGCAAGAAAAACAAAAATCAGTGCGCTGTGGCTGGAATGTGGCCAAATATCACAATGGCAAGCAAATTAACGCAGCATTCACCAAATAATATCAAGCAGTGTGTTGCTAACTTTAGCACTGCTAGCACTGCCAGCCTTCGGTCCTCTTAATGGGTTAATGTCTACAAGTTTTGCAGAATACAGTTACACATTCCTCAGATTAATATGCAAATGTCACCTGACAGAGTCTAAATGAAATTTTGTCTTTATGCTGTGGCTCAGTATACTTCCAAACTGCTCAAGCTTGATAAAGTTCTGCCCTGTTGTGTATTCTGGGTCATAGTGCAGCAATAGGCTGGAGGGATTGATGAAATATTGTGATCACAAGCATAATCATAAAGCTCTTTGACCTTGAATTTTGGCTTGTGACATTTTACATCTAATCAGTTCAGCTTTGAAGCATTTTTACGATATTGTCTTTGAAAAACGGGCTGTAAAAATGAACAGACTGACAACCTGATATCACAATGCCTCTAGCCTCTGTTGCCAGCAAGGAGGCATAAAGGCCCTTTTAGACTGGATGCATTTTACTTGTGTGACAGCGGCAGTGCTGGCCTCAGACTGCTAGCAGGAGCTGAACATCTCACTTGCGTCTCCCTTGCCAGAAATCTTGAGAATAGGAGGGCTGCCTATTTTTCTGGAAGCCATGAGTATGTCTTGGCCTAAACATATAGAAAATAAAAGAGCCATATTTACCTTAATCCAGTTGGTAGTATGTCCATTGCAGTAGAATATGTCATAGAACTGTCTAATTACACTTTCTGTCTGTGCCTTTTATTTATTGTGGTTCCTTCTAAACTTTCTACAGAAGCTTATTATTGAGGTGACGGCAGGAAGTTGTGCACCTGGTTACGTATGTCAGCCACACACATCCAGTATGAAACCTCTGTAGAAAACACATGTAGTCTGATTGTGAATAAAGGTAAGACGGGAGAAAACACAAGAGGACTGTGTGTGGAAAATCTGGCTCAGAAATGATGACTGAATAACCTATTAAAGTAAAAGCAGCCTCTTAAGGTCACATATCTTCTACTCCTCCTCAGTTAGTTTGAATTGGTCCAAAATGTGCCAAAAAATGGAGCATAGTGTTGGTTCTGGCAGGACACAGGGTCAAGATCGCTAATATGCTGGAATTCCTTGCTGATCCAAGCTAACCTGCCACTGCTGGCAGCCTGCTGATTGCATCTAAGCTGCCATTGGCTAAAAGCACTCAGAGCACCTTATTTAAGCTGATCTGGCCTGCCTACTCTTCACTGATCCCTCTGCAAGCTGCTTTGCAACCCTCCTCCACCCCAACTCCTCCTTTTACACTATTCTCTGACTTACTCAGTGTCAGATGATATTGATGCTTGCTCTGGGGTATTTTACTGCTTCTCTCTCTGCCTCATGCTCTCCTTGTGAGCTGCAAGGAGGGCAGGAGCATGTGCAGTTCCTGCATAGGGCTTCCATTATCGACATGTGGAAGGGCAGGGAGATCCCCCATCATGCTGCCAAATTTAAGAAGTGCAAATCAGTGCATATAAATCAAATTTGAACTGCTCTGTCTTTCTTTGACAATGTGGTACATTTTTGAAGTTTCTTGTGTAAAATTCCACTCAAATATTAAATTTATTAGTATACCTACAACCAATCGGTTTCATTCCTGCACAGAACAGGCTATTTAAGTGTAAATACTCATAAGCTGTGTATGACCATGCTCCTCAAAATATGTTCCAATGTTACAATTCAATTTCTGGACACTTTTGTCCAAGATGGCCTACATCTGATGAACATGTGTCTTCAGCTTTCCAGTGCTTTGCTTTAATATTTACTGTGCCTAAACACACATGCCAAGACATGTTTCTGGAGTCGGTTGCTAGCTTAACAAACATCTGGCTCAGGTAGTATACCCCATCTTTTGAAGGTGATATATCCCCTCATAACATCATTAAGGACAAAAATAGACAAGGGACTGTTTGAGCGCACATTTTCTACGGCAATAAACAGAGTTTCTCATGTCTGAGGTTTGTTGACAGGCCATGGACACATATGTATGTATAAAGACTATTTTGTATTAAAAGTGTATTTTGCATAATATTGGACCCTTTCCATCTTCACTACTGTTTGGCTTTGTGTTCTGAATTTTGACACAACATTCAGCACCATGACACAACAAACTTACTTGAAAAAAAAACACCTGCCTTCCCTCTGTGATATCTTAAGGTGGCAAGGTGTCTTGCATAATGCCCATGTGGGCTCACAAAAGAGCGTGACGTGAATATGATATGTGCTTCCTGCCTTTAAGAGACTTTTATTTGTTTGGGTTTTATTGTGGGTGTAAAATGGGATTTGAAATCACCTCCCAGCAGTGTTTACCGAGGATATCTAAAAACTATCTCAACCGTCTGTCTGCGGCGAGGAAACAGCTCAGCTCAAGGTTTTCCCTGAGCTGCCATCAGCTTTAAACACGCACAACAGACGTGCAAACAATGTCAGGGCCTCAAACATTAGAGACCGTGCTAGTCTCTATGCTTTGCAGTGTGCGGCGTGGAGCTGCAGTTTGTAGAGGTGAAATATTGTGTTTAAGTGAGGCTCAGGCGGATGGATATAGCTGACACTTGCTCAGCAGCAAAGAGATGGGAATGTCACAGAAAATTGTAGAAAGAACAGGAAAGCTGAATCCTGTGAAATTTGCATTTTAACAGCAGCAGTATACATAAGTGTCAAGAACCAGTGACATACAGGACGATTCAGGGAAACCAGAAGGAGGTTCAGGAAAGCCTAAGGGAGACTTACTCAGCAGTATTCACGTAAATTTATAAATATAACTTTTTTGTATCTGCAATTTCACATCTGGTTCATCAAATTGTTCTTGCTTGATGTCACAAAATTGTTTTAAAAAGGCCCAGGCTAGTAGAAAATACTGTTGAATTTACTGGATAGTACGATATACTGGCCTAGACTGGCCACTTTATTGAATACACCTGTTAAACTGCTTGTTTACAGACATATCTATCAAGCCAATCACGTGGCAGCAACCAATGTCTTTAAAAAGCTGGCATAAGATCTTAGCAACTGTAGGCAGGGTAATTTCATTCTGGAAAATGATGGCGCTGCTCTGCTGGCAACATGGAGGAAGGCTCCTGGTGCAAATTGTTTGCTGTGTAGCAGACCCCTCTATCTAAGACAAATGTCTCCCAAGGGAGACAATAAAGATACTTTGACTTTGATGGTGACTTTGTCCAGAGGGTATATCTCTTAGCTATTCAATTAAGGTAATAAAAAGAATTTTTCAAAAATCTTTTCTGAGAGATTAAAGTCTTTGGTATGACACATGATTTGGAAGTTTCTGCTGCTATTTATTTTACATACACTCCCTTTTGATGATGTTCCTAATACAGTTTTCAGGTTCAAGAAAACACACTAAACCCCTCCTGTGTGCCCAGCACAGTTTCTGCTGCTATTTATTTTACATACACTCCCTTTTGATGATGTTCCTAATACAGTTTTCAGGTTCAAGAAAACACACTAAACCCCTCCTGTGTGCCCAGCACAGCGCCTTATGACATGAGGCACAGGTGTCTTTACTGATTTCTGTCTGACACAGGTGTCATTGATATGTTTCATGCCCATGCTGATAAATAGCAAATGATTGTGGGCTCCTGTTTGTACTCAGGGCTTTATTTTGGTCAGGTGCAAAGCTAGTGTGCAGGTTTCTGTAATTTTTAGGCTACATTAGAGAGACACTTTTTACACGGGGGATGTAGAACAGCACACGTCGGTATCAGAGCAGTGGTTGATAAATTTAATATAAATCTTATAACTGGACAGAAAGCTGAGAGGTAGCCTGGCTTTTTTTGCACTAGTCCTTAGTGTGGTATTAATGTGCACTCATCCATGCGTGTTACTACATATATATATATATATATATATATATATATATATATATATATATATGTATATATATATATTTATATATTTATATATATATACACACATATATACATATATATGTATATATATGTATATATGTATATATATATATATATAGCTGTATTTAGCTGTATTATATATATATATATATATATATATATATATATATATATATATATATATATATATATATATATATATATATATATATATATATATATATAGATATAGATATATAGATATATAGATATATGTATATATATACATATGTATATATATATATATATATATATATATATATATATATATATATATATATACATATGTATATACACTCATGAATTCCAGCAGTAATTGCTCACAGATGGCAAAACAGACTGTCCAGTGAATTTTGTGCACACTAAAGAGAACAGTGCCCAGGATTCCTGTGGGGATAATGAGAAAATTTATTGTTTACAGCCAGCAGGTATTTGGTGTGAACAGGCCTATCATGCATACTGGTATATAGAAGTCTGATTTTGAGGGACATTTTTAAAAAATCAAGAAATTTTGCTTTTAGGCTCATGCAGAAGTGTCTGACTTGCCTTCTTGAAATTTCCAACAGTGTCCTGTTTGTGTTCTTTGAGTAAATTGGGACAACAAAAGGGGGGAATTAAATAACCCAACCAACCAAACAATTAAACCTGCTGTGAAAACAGCAAAATGCCAGCCCAGCACGTTCTGATTTAAAGGATAAGTTCGGTTTTTTGACACCTTGACCTTATTTTTAGGATTAAATACGCTCGTAGACTCACCCAGACAATTTTGGCGGAGCTCGGAGCCGTTTTCGAGCAATTTAGATCCATCCGACGGCATATTTCTCTCATGCCATAGTAGCAGACGGGGCCAGAAATCGAAGCCCCTAAATCAGACATTATCTGCTGCGAAACTCACTCCTCTTCTGTTGACATTGCCAATGTCCACAACAACACCACCAGTTAGCCCCCATTCGTGGACGTGCAATGGTTGCTTGTTCTCTGGCCAGCTGTTCGGCTCTTTCCCTCTGCATCCTCCTTTCAAATAGCTCTTCGTCGGTATATTCTGGCTCAAAACGATACGGGCATCCATTATACTCAAAGTCGTCGTCAGACACTTCTACATCGGATGAATATTCCGCCATGTTGCACAAAAATAGCCGTGTAGCCGTGTAGCCTAGCAACAACAGCGGCTCTACTCAGCTGCACTCTTGCAGCGCATGTCTGTGACGTCACCAAAAGTTACCCATCCTTGTAAAGCCCCGGATGACCATAACAACGAAGTTGAGCTGACATGGTGATTACACTGGCCATTCATTTATAAAATGTAGCTGAAATGAGCGAGTTTCGCAGCAGATAATGTCTAATTTAGGGGCTTCGATTTCTGGCCCCGTCTGCTACTATGGCATGAGAGAAAAACATCGTCAGATGGATCTAAATTGCTCGAAAACGGCTCCAAGCTCCGCCAAAATTGTCTGGGTGAGTCTATGAGCGTATTTAATCCTAAAAATAAGGTCCAGGTGTCAAAAAACGAGCTTATCCTTTAAAAGGAATGAGAGTTGACACTATGGTTAGATTGAAATATGTTACACCCAAAGCACACACATGTATGATCAAGGCACTTAATCCATTGTCTTTGCTTTTTGCGCCTGGCTTTCTGCCATGAATGTACAGTATATAGGCCAACAACTGCCAGTCTTCATCTGCCCTCATAATAGAGCCCTATGTGTTTTGAAATAGCTTTTAAGCTGAGAGACAGACAACCATTCACACTCACAGTCATACCTAACAGCAATTTCAAGTCACCTTTCAAGTGCCTGGAGAGAGACCACGCATTCACGGGGAGAGCATGCAAACTCCAGACAGAAAGACCCTGACCAACACAAGGATTGAACTTGCAACCTTGCTGTGATGCATGTGCACTACCTTCTGCGTCAAAAACATTCATATTGTATGCAATCAAAGGGTATGTCAGTGTTCTTTAAGTGGAAATTTGCAAGAGCCATCTCTGGTCAAAGTGAGGCCTTAAGTAGTATTTTTCGAGGCCCTCTGTAATACTTCCCCTCCCTGCACATATATATGAAGTATGACAAAATGCTTCCAACTAGTGTGAATACTTAACATATGTATGCAGTTCTGTAGGCACTACTATCTGGAATAAATACTTCTAAGGCACAATTACCACATAAAGAATATTGTTAATGTGTTCAGTACAGAGTACAATCATCCCAAACACTGTTTTTTTATATAATCTAGCATGAAGCTGATTGGAAAATTGAACACTTTGGGCATCAGTACCACTTTCTGCAACTAAATACTGGACTTCCTCACAAACAGACCCCAGTCAGTTCAGATCAGCAGTCTCTCCTCTTCCACTCAAGTGCTCAACACCGGAGCGCCCCAGGGCTGAGTGCTTAGCCCCCTCCTGTTCACTCTGTACACCCACAACTTCAACCCCCGACATGGAGACAACTCTACTGTGAAGTTCACGGATGACACCACCATCATCGGCCAGATTTCCAACAATGATGAGACCTCATATCAGGAAAAATTCAACCATCTGATGGAATGATGCACAAAAAACAACTTGCTGCTCAACATTAGTAAAACCAAAGAGCTGATAGTTGAGTTTAGGAAAAAGGAGGCAAAGACACACAACCCTGTCTACATCAGTGGAGATGAGGTAGAGTAAGTGAGCAGTTTTAAGTTTCTGTTAATCAACAAAACAGAGAACCTGTCATGGACTTCCTATGTCTCTGCCCTGGTTAAAAAAAGCTTGAAAACAGCTGTATTTCCCAAGGAAACTTAGGAAAGCAAAATTATCTCACTAAGTTCTAGTCAACTTTTACAAAGGAGTGATTGAAAGCATCCTAACTGGAAGCATCATAAACTGGCATGGGATGTGCACGGCCCAGGACAGGAGGACTCTTCAAAGAGGGATAAAAACTACCCAAAACATCGTCCACCCACAGCCTGTTCACCCTGCTGCCATCAGGCAATAGGTACAGAAGTATCTGCTGCTGTACCACCAGAATGCAGCTTCTTCCCTCAGGCTGTGAGATTGCTGAATGCACTATCTGCACTACTCCATGTCTAATGATTTTGTTTTTGTATTGTCTTGGAGACATATTTTAATTTTAATGCACAATGACAAACTTCCTTGTATCTTGTATCTTCTATTGCAGTTGTCTCCTCTTTGAAAGCAGAGCTGATCAAAATCACTGTGGCTAATGTATGTTCTATTGACTTTAACCTCTAAAACCCCACTTCAAAACAACTGAACTGCCTCTTCAGATATTAAAGCAACACATAATACTGTGTTAATGTTTTACTTTCACATCATAATCTTCATCCCACTTTATTCTATATTACTTTGCTTTTGATTCCACCTCCTAACCCTCAGAAAACACACATCCATACTGGTAGAGTGCAATGTACGTTTGGACGAGGAGCTTATGGGACAGAGAGTGTGTTGAATGGAGAGCATGCAACGGTTGATGTCTGTTAAAAAGAAACAATATAGTGACCATTTATATGCCAAGATATGATTCCTAGTTAAAGCGTAATGTGTGGACACCACTAAATCATTTCCTAAATATGCTTCATCATGTCAACCAGAGGTAGATGAGTAAATAATTGACAATTCCCCTCACAGATGACAAGACCATATGCCCTGTGCATGATCTGTGCATAAGAGAGAGGGCCTGTGTATGAGACAGATTTCAATGGTAAAAGCATAAACCACAGGGATGGTGATTGACGTGGCCCCTGTAAAGAAAGAACTTGCACAAAGGCTTGGTTATACATTACTGTTGTGGGAGCTGGAAGCCCCTACAGAGAGTGATTTATTGAATTTTAGGTGGAACAAAAGCCAAAATAAAACATGAATGGGATATTTGTACAGTGCAACTGACACATTTACAGCATTTTACTTTTTTACCAGCATGGCTCTGAGTTTTAGTACTACTTCAGCACACCACATGTGTCCCTCTGCTTAGGGTGCATGCTTTAGAAGTAAAACCAAAACAAAAAGGCTGGCTTATAGTGTCACTAAAATACAATATTTTGAGCATGTTACAATTTTGAATTATTAAATCTTTTAGACCAAACTGCAGCATTGTGTTCTTTGCTGACTCCCTACTAACAGGGGCAAGGACATCACATTGCAGTGACTAATGATTTAATGACTGAGAAACAGGTCATCCTCATATAGCCCTAAAACCTATAAAACCTATCCCGTTGAGTGGGTTTCTAAGAAACAATTTTTCAGTCTTTTGTTTTGTTTGTTTGTTTTTCTCCACTTCACCAGAAATCCACAGACAAGAAGAAACATGACTTTGTCAGAAATACTAAGGAGCAGGGTGAGAAGAGAGCCAACATTCTAATAGTCTAAAAGTTTTATACAATTCATTGGTTTGTTCTACTACTAAGGGTATACCCTGTTGGGCTTAGTTTAACAGGTCATCCACATCCTTAAAACACAATTAATCTTTAATGTGCATACTGTATTTAAGCAGCACGTCTCAACTGATGGGTCATGACCTATAGTGAGTCAGTAGATCACAAATGTGTGCCCTAAGAAAAGGGGTACAAGACTATGATACACAAGTCTGAATGGGGTCATACCTCCATATGTTTAATTTCACTTAATTTGCTGCAATCATGGGTGTTTTTGGTCATCTAATCATATCTAATCATATCCATCATGTCATACTGGGAGGACCCCCTTTCACTCATGATTCACTTACTGTAATGGGAAGTAAAATGAAATGCATGTTTACCCTCCAGTATATGGGTATGAAATACAAACATGTAAATGCAATGCAAGTGAAATAACACGCTGCAAGAAAAAAACAAACAAAAGCATTAACAGCAAACGCACAGCATGTTAGAAAAAAGAACAAAGCCTAAAACAATCCAAACCCAGAAAACACCTGCAGGAGCAGACACGCAGCACAACCAAGTACAACAACGGAAGTGCTCCAAGCACAAATATCAAAATATGGTTTTGCATTACCTTGTAAAGTCATAACTTTGGTCCAAGTCGTGTCTGCTGCTGATTCAGACAACAATGATCATGGGTCAGCTGTTCTCTCTCTCTCTCGTCTGTCTCTCCCACACGCGCTCCCTGCCACAGGGCCCCCTGCAGGCCTGATTTTTTACTTTCTGGGGTTTATTATGGGAGAGCTTTACAGACTCCACCTGAATGTTTTCTGCTTGGCAGACACTATGACTGTTTTGAAAGTCTGCTCTGTGGCCTGTAACTCCTCCTAACCATCCTCTCAGGCGTAATTTTGGCAGCCAATCAGCGCAGAGCACATTATCATAGCCTCCCCACCTCAGAGCAAAGATAGCATTTTGAAAGGGGAGGGGAAAAGAGCTACATCTGATCCTACACAGAAAAAAAAAATACTCAACTTAAATGAAATCCTTGCTTAGATAGCCAAGACTTGAGGTAAATGGTCAAAAACACTGGGACATGGGACCTTTAAAAGAAACCCCCAGAACAGTTGAGACTGAGAGAGTTTTGTCAGGAGTGGATTCATATTTGATTTGTTTTCAAGAATTCCAGCCTGCTGTCCATACTAGCAAACATTAAACCAAGGGTTCAGATATTAGAGATAGACAACATAGCAGCTCCAGACATAGCCAGTGATCTGGAAATTAGACCAAACATTAACATTTCTGAGTTACCAGTCTGTTCTGTGGTGATTGGTAGGAAATTGTCACCATGGAGGTGCAGCTGATGAATCTGCACTATCTTTGTGATACTGTCAAGTCAGTATGATCCAGAATCCCTGAGGGATATTTTCACTATCTTGTTGAATCTGCCACAGAGAATTAAGGCAACTCTGAAGGCAAAAGTATGTTAAAAAAGACTTACCTAATAAAGTGGCTAGTGAGTACACAAGGGCTGAGTGGGTCCTAACAGTTTTATGACCAATGATGAACTGTTTTCTTTTGCATATTCAAATTCAGAAACTTCCTGAATTCTTGCTGGTTTGCTATGTACTTAGCTAAACACAGCTAATAAATAGTCTGTCATAGCCTCGTCCCTGAAATAACAGAGGGTGAAAAGTTGCATCGCATATTTTTCAGACTGCCAGTGTTATTGTTTCTCTTTGATGATTAAAAATTGAGTAACCACTCCTGGTACAGAAGGTGAGAGAAATAATTAACCCACAAGTCCAATTATTTTCAGCAGGCTGCTTGTTGTTTGTGTTTCCTAGTTACAGAACTCTGAGAGGGGTCACCTGCAGAGCTGAACATAGGAAAGAAATAGGTAGTCAAAAAAGCAGCTAAATCTCAGGCCTGATTACACACCAAAGAAGCAGATAATCAGTCAAATCAGAGGCTTCAGATCAGGCTGTACTATACGGAAGTTAAGGTCAAGAAGAGCTGTGTGACTATTAAGGTTTCATTACTGCCACCTCAGGCCCACAGATGTACAAAAAACACAGTCTTACCTCACTGTTTTAACACCCAGCTCAGCTGTTTAGTTCATTCTTAAAATCACTGAGTCATGTTGATTCATGTGTTGAACTTGGGTAAACCTGATAAAGTCTTCTCTTCCTGTTAAAAAGGCTGTTATAAAGCTGGTGAGAAAATAAAAACACAAGGCACCAATGGTTCAGGAAAGTGTGAGGCTTTTACACCAACCCCCAAAGAGAACATGGAAAACGTGAAAATGAATTGTATGGTAGGGCTGTTATATAAATGCTGTGAAAAATCACAAGAATGATACTTTCCAAACAAAGCTACTCTGATTATCACTACTGACGGATAGAAATGCTTCACCTATATCAGCTCTGAGAAATCTTTAAAAAAAATGTTATTGGACATACATTTTGAATGAAGAAACTAAAATGTCTTAACCTTTTTTTATGCAAATTTGAGCTGGCTCATTGGGCTTTGCTAAGAGGTGAAAAATTAATCCAGCATAAATTTTCCTTTTTTTTTTTTTCCATTTAACTTTTATTTAGATCTCGAGAAATCATTGAGGGAGAGCCCTCGTTTACAATGATGACGAGAGCACAACAACAATAAAAATCACAAGAAAAACAAGCCAATAAACAACCGATAGAACACCATTAAAAAAAGTTACATTCAAAGGTACAGTAGTTTATAATCATAGTTTTAAACTGACCAATAGTAACCATTTTGTTGAGTTTCAGTGTGCGTTGCAAGATGTTCCAGGAGGATAAAATTCAAACATTAACACTAATTTTTATTTTAGACAACGCAAGTACGTAGCTAAAATTTGACATCTTGATCAAGATGTAATAGTGTGCTTTTACTATTTTCTTCCTTTTTTTGTAAAACAATAATGAATGAATAACATAATGTCAAAAATGAACTTCTCTAAGAATTCAGAAATTAATCAAGTATAACATCCAACCATAAAAACCAACATTTCTGTTTATAAATGCAAGTAAATAGCTACAATTTAACATCTAAATCTAGAAATAATAATGTGATTTTACTTTTTTCTGTTTTTCTGTAAAGCAGTAAGAGTGCATTGCACTTTGTTTAATCAAGGTCTCTGGTCAAACTGCAACCGGCAACACATTATAACCAGAGTAATAGTCCACCCAAGCCAATAATGGGCAGCATGTATTCAATCAAGGTATCATCAAAAGTTAATATGATTTGTTTGTTTTTTTGTTTGTTTATTTGTTTGTTTGTTTGTTTTTATTTAAAACAGTGCAGCTGTAAAAGATTTCTTGACAATCATCTATCTTTAAAGGCACAGCGTTTCATTTCATTACGGTCGTCTCACTTGATACTATTCTGTCAGACAAATCCTTTTCTGCGAGTGAACATCGAAGTACAACAAGGAGTGAGCAAAGAGACAAACACTGCGCGAGAAACGCGAAGAGAAGCAGGGAAAAGTCAGATTGAGTACTTATAAATCAAAAAGAAAAATGAGATAAGAGAGTTGTTAACCAAGAGAAACAAGAGGGGAGCTGGGAAGAGCAATATTGTGTGCATTATAATCAGGGGAGAGTCAGGGAAGACTGAACCCTGTGTGCAAGACTGAGAAAGAAAGTTTTGACAAAGAACGAAGAGGACTTTAAGTTTTAATTTTCCCTGCACCAACTGCAGTTTAACACCAGTGTGTTGTTTATACATAGTATGAGCAATCAGGTTGTGCCCAACATTCAAGTCATATAGTTGCGGACGTAATTTGAGAACTTTTAAAAAAATTAGCACACATATATAGTAAGACATTTTACAATAACACAGTGTATGACTGACCCAAGGGCATTAGGTGATTGCTTATTGCAGGATTAAAGACTCATAGTTGCATGACTGAAGAAAACTTTCTGATGTTCAGGTCGCTCTGCAAAATAAAGTTTTAGTTGTATCTATTTTCATTATTAAATTAACTGCTTTACATAAGTATTGACATGGTATAACAGCCTGCCTGAAAGTACACATATACTCTGACAAAAGAGAAAACATTAATTTGGCAGCTGAGACATTAACAAAGGAACAAATTTATCTGTTCCCTCGTCAAACAATTTGTTTGGGTGTGTATTCAAACCTGTGAAAGAACAGCAAATGAACCTACATTAATGAAGATTTCTGACAGGAGTTTTAGCCAAGAAATGTAATTAAAAAGCTGAGAACGCCAAATGAGAACTTGCATAAGTTGAAATTTCTTTGTCATGGAATATAAACAACAATCTTTACTGACTCTGGTCCATGTCAAAACAGATTTACTAGCAAAAAATAAAACGTTGACAATGAAAACCTTGACAAAATGATGTTAACTTTTTATCAACTAGACAACACAATACCTAGATTTTTGGGTTGGCCGGTTGGACCTGTTTTATCTTTAAGGCTTGGGACACTTATACAGATGTTGTAAGAGACCCCTTGATTATACCTCTTCTTAGGATCGTGTGGATGTGGGAGTTTATCTTTGATTGACAGCTTTTCCACCATGTGAAATATGCAGAGCCTTTATCGGCAGGAGGAATTTTTGACCTGTTATCATGTCAGTTGGTCCTAAAATCTCTGACATCACAGCTTCACCTGAATGTAATTAGACTTGTTCGAAGTCTGAGGAGGATTACTTAAAGCATTTTTGAGATGTTGCGAACATAAGATAGCATTCAAAAACAATGGATAATCAAAGGACAGTTTGACCCAGACTTCTTGATCTTTGAACTCCAAAACTGTGCTACTGGAAAATGTGATTTAGCTACCAAGATCACCTGTAGTGACTTTACTGCCCAACATTGCTCATGTGTGATATGTCTCCCTGCTGTTTCTCTCAAGAAAGAACCATTACAAATCGCCATGCAGGTCACATGGTTTGAAATAAATCCCATTCAGGAAAAAAATAGAAGAAAGCATTTGGTATAGGGGAGTTTCCCCACAGAAATATAGAAATGGGCTTTTACTCTAAAAAGCACAAACAGGAAGTGTACCCATATTGTGTTACCTTCGTATGTCATTGTTCTATCTTTTTAGCATGAGATGAAATGCTCATGCCGGCACTCTGAAATCGCTGACATGCTTGTTAGCATGTGCTGGATTAACACAATTTGCATATGCTGTAGCCATGCAGCCAACATGCATTAAGTTAGAAACTGCTTTTAAATTTAACACTTAGCAGTAATCTCTCTGCAAAGTACATTTACTTGATATTATTTTAAAGCTGGTCCATAAATTCTTCGTAACTTTCATTATGATCTCAGTCCTGTTTAGTACAGCTTCATTCACACACTCAACAAGCGCTAATCCTTCAGGGTTACCTTTTCTAATTATTGACATTCAGTATAAGGACCATTCTATCCACAGACATTATATGATCTGCTTCAGCAGAGGACACGTCACAGCGAGGTGATCAAAAAAAGAGAAAAAAAATCTATAATCTCTTTTCTTTGCCCTCAAGGTGACATCTGTTTTTAAAAGAACTCTAATCTAAGCTGATATAAAAGGACTTTCAAAAGCCATTTCACTGGCTTTTGTTGTGTGTGTGAGACTCTGTGTGTGTGTGTATGTGTGTGTGCATGAGAGAAGACTTTCCCTGGTGTCCTCTGTCCTGCAGTGAAAAAGCAGAGCTGATGATTGTGTGAAAAAGGTCTCTCCATAGCCTCCACACGCTGGAGGAAAAACAGCTGAACCTTCACCCTGTTTTAAGAGCAGTTCTGTCTTTTATCCTGTCATTGAGCCAGAATGTTCTCATTTTAATATAAAGCTGTAATGCTTATATTAATGCTCTGAGAGCCATTCTAGATAAAATACAACCCCTTCATTAATATTCTTATTAGCCTTGAAGACGCACTTAAAATACTTGTTATGGTCCGATTGTCAGTTTGATGGTAGAAGAGCACTCTCAGTGAAAAGACCAAGGTGGTCCCACCAGGATTTAGAGCAGCCTTCATGGATAATTGTTAAGGCAGAAGGTGCCTCAGGTTTGCAAAGTTTTTGTGTAAAATCTACAACTTTACATATAAACCGTGAGAAACTGAGACAATGATATCATCCCTTCAGGACAATTTCTGTGTGAGAATACCGACAAATATGTAGAAGTTGAGTAAAAAACTGTGGTAAGCAATGGAATGGTCAGTACGCACTGTGTACTGATTGTGTATTTATAGAGACCATATTATGCTTTTTTTTTGATTAAGGTCAAGGTCAAAGTAAACTTTATTGTCCTTTTAGGAAAATTAGGCGTGGGCGTTGCGCTACATTATTGCTTCACAGGGCAGAGAGATTTATATGCCCTGTAGTGTGTTTTACTTCTTTGAACAAGACAGAAAGTCTGCTGTATCTTTTTTTTTTTTTTTATCTCCTCATCATGCGCTATGGCTGCCTAAAATCTCCTGTTACCCCTTCCTCCACTGAATATATATTGCAGTTTTACATCCCGGAGGGGTATTTCACCAAAGTGGAATTAAGGAGGATAACCAACAAAAGCCAAATGGACCATTAATTATTAGTGGTGTATTTGAATAATGTATGCACTGTCAGATTAAGTTAACGACTTGCTCCAAAGATGCTTGTGCTGAGAAATTGGACAGTGCTGGATTGGGACAGGGCTCAATCTGATATCTTTTCATGGGGCCCCAAATTTCTAGGATTTGGGGACTTGCCCATCCCTGTATATTATATATTTATATATGCTTGATATCATCAGAGAAAGCTACGTTAGCACTCTGCTTGATATTGTCAGTTTAAACTAAATTAGCATTTCTGTTGTGATATGTTGTGGTATTCAACAAAATCCAAGCCCTAATTCACTCCCCTTTGGTTCATTTGCCCTATTTGGTCTTTGCTTGTGTGGTAGACAGCACTGAGGAAACAGGCTTGCTCCTGCCTGCCATGTGGAGGGTTTTGTACTGGTGCTCCTGGCTGTATCTTGCTGCTGGCTAAAAGTAAAGAGAGTCCTGTGAATTTTAGATATAGTCAGGTATCTAACTCATGCTATTTATCCGATGTCCCTGGTTGGTTCATCGGTGCCTCTCTGTAGTGAACCTTGGAAGCCCACAACCCAACATATAGAAGTAAGTAGGGTGGCTCCCTTAGACTGTTCAAGGCATTTAGAAATTATTTTACTGACTTTGTTTTCTTTTATCCACAGAATGTTGCTGCTGTTTTTGATAAGATACTGGTGAGGTGGTGCAAATGTCAGCTGTGGAGCTGGAAGTCACTTGCACCGGTTGTGCTCAATAGAAACAAGAACATAATTGTTTAGCTTTACCAGTTTGTCATAGGTATCTTGCTGGCCTAGGGTTTTGCTGGCCTTCAACATAGTGAGCGAAATGAGGGTCTTGAGGCTTACAACTATTTTTGTGGTCAACATTCTTGGATTGATGTTGATGGATTGCGTTGAATGTCTGTCTTATTTTTGCTAGAGTTGATATATTTGTATGTGAAGCATAGTCTTTTTTTTTTTTTTTTTTTTTTTTTTTTTGCTATTTTACCCTTGTAGTATAGCTGCAAAACACGAGGTCTGCAAACTCTACAGGATAATTTCTTCAAATTCCAGAAAAATTGTCACTCACCTCGGCATTTTTGTGGCCAGATAAATAAAGTTACTAAGTTATTTTGGCCTTACATTTGAAATTTACATGAGTTATAGGCAACTTCTGCCTTAACAAATTACCCATGAAAGGCCTGCTCTTAATCCTGGTGGAACTGCCTTGGTCTATTCATTTACATGAAATTGTTTCTGCATATTGAATACTGTGTGACCCTGGTCCTTTGTGCTTTGGAGAGAGTTTTTAATTCCATGTCTGCCTCTGCTTCTCTGTGAGCTTTTGCCATTATGGGTCACTACTTTCAGGTTGTAAAGATATATTTTTTTGTTTGCACAGCCATTAACAGCACAAAACTTTGGTATTTTGACAGTACTTCACACTGAAATCACTCCATGCCTCTATCTGCAGTTTTCGATGGTGATGCATGGAAAAAAACTGGAAACAACCAACTGGGTAGTCTGGGACCTAAAAAGAATTTTGGGTGCAGTTTTGTGAAATCATTGTGATTCTATTACATATTTAACACATTTTGACCAATCTACTTTACATCAGAGTGTTACTTACATATAGAAAATTACATATTGGTATGGAAGTACACTCAACTAGAGTTACAATTTTATATGGATAGTATTAATCATATGACAGTATGTGGTTTTGGACAAAGCACTTGCAAATTATATCACCAAGAATCCACCACTGCTTTTACTAAAGTCAAAAAGAAGAAGCCCAACTCCCTGTCTTTGGCATGTTTGTTTGGTCATTTTGTTTGTAGGTGAAGAAGAAGCTAGGTTGATATGCAGTGTTCTAAAAGTTGAATTGTTTAACTAAGAGTTAAAAGAGCCTATATTATTATTATTTTTTTTTTTTAAATTCATATGTCTTAAGGTGCATTCACACCTGAGCGCGACTTTGGTGACCTCAGCGACCACTCTCCATGCAGAGTCAATGTACAGCCACTATCAGCCATGACCACGTGCAACCAAATCGCACGCGATGCGACGGACGCATTCTGGGCAACTTGGTCGCATCTTTGGAGACAAGGGGGCGGCGCCCCTGTTGCTGCAGATGGGAACTCTGGGGTCGCTTTGGACATGGAGCAGGTTGCCGTGAAATATTTGAACCTTTCAAGAGATGTTGCGCTGAGAGACTGACTGTTTTTATTCTGGTTCTATGTCCATGTGGGGAACATTAGTTAGTGAGGGCATTAGTTCCACCTAGACGGACCACAGAAAACTCACAGACAATGCTGCTGCAGGGCCATCAGCTGCAGTGTTTTGTAGTTGGTAGGTGAGTGAAAAGGATATAGTTGGAATAATTTCAGCTTACACATCCTATTATATGATATGATATGATTGCGGGTTGTAACTCGAGCGGGCGTGACGTCACTGAGCAACGGCAACAGCGACAAAATGAGCTTAGCAGGCCACCGGACTTGGGTTTGCGATGCGATCTTGGTCACAAAGTCACATTCAGTGTGAACGCACCTTAAGTGTGTTCTACACACCTCCTTTTGATAAATAGACCACTAGTGTGACATCCTACAATTGTTAAGTTGAAAGTTTAAGCCTATTGGCCAGGCGTAGCTAGCCCAGTGCAAAGCAGAAACGGTAAAATCAATGCTGTTTCACTGACAACATTGCGCTGGTGTAGTTAGTGCAGAACAATAGGGTTAAGAACATATTCCCAATCTAAAAAAAAATAAAAAATAAACCATTTATAACAGACATCAGTACATTTGTCTCTGGTCAGTATATATCTTGGTCCAATTACACAGGGGGTAAAGGCTGAGAATCAATGCACAATGATTTGAGATGCTAGCAAAGCATGGCAAATCTTGCAAGAAAGCTTCCAGGTAAAAATCTACTATCTGTGCCACTTATCCCACTGGGTCATGGGGGCTGGAGCCCAGGAGCCCATCCCAGCTGACATAGGATGAGAGGTGGGGAACACCCTGGACTGGTTGCCAGCTGATCACAGGACCACGTAGAGACAGATGACCGGTCACACACTCACCATTACCTGCACTATCTGTTGTATTGTATTGTTTTTTTTTTTTTACCTGTTTTTGCGCCTGTTTTAATGCACTTTTATTCATACTTTTGTAAGGTGACCTTGAGTGTCATGAAAGGCGCCCTTAAATAAAATGTATCATTATTATTGTTATTACTTAAGGGAAATCTAGAGTCACCAACCAAGCTAACAAGCATGTTTATTTTTCTTTAGGTCTGTGGGAGAGAACCCACACATGCACAGGGAAAACATGCAAACTCTACACAGAAAGACCCTGACTGACATGGAGTACAAACCAGCAGTCATCTTGCTGTGAGGCACATGCACTACTTGCTCCACCACCGTGCCCTCAGGTAAACATAATGCAAAAAAGTCTTAACCAGACTTAATCTCAATCACAAATACCTGAATCAAAGACAGGAAAATATGAGTCATAACTCGCCCTCAGCTGCACCTTTAGTTTAGTGAATGATAAAAGTAGTAATGCTCCTTCATTTTCCATTACCTCTGAGTGTGATGCATGCCTTTCTGTTACGGCCTTAATCAACAAAAAATAGAAATCACTGCCACATTGAAAATAAAGAGCCTAAGTTGTACAGTAGCAGCTGAAAGGATCTGTGACACAAAACAGAACTACTCAGTGAAACCACTTCAGGACTGAAAGCATAAAGATTTTCTTCCCTTGTTCATATAGTTTGTTTTTTAGAATGTTCACCAATGATTCAAGTTTAAAATACATTTGTTTAATGACTGTACTTCTTTAACTAGAAAAGCACTCAGAGAGCACAGACCTCCACCAAGCAGCTTCAATCCACTTTGGCGAAAGTGGTCCTATCTGGCAATGTTAAAGAATCCTTTAAACAATTCCTGTATCCAGATGGTGATTTGGATCAGTACCAAAATCTAATCATTTCTCCCTTATCCCATTACACACATTTCCTGAAAATTTCATCCAAATCCATCCATAACTTCTCAAGTTATCTTGAACACAATCAAACAAACAGACAGACAAACAGACAAACTAACCGACACCGGCAAAAACATAACCTCCTTGGCTGAGTTAATAAAATTTAACTTTCATCTTGGAGCATAAGACTTAATTCCTTCTTCTGTAAAGCCCAAATCCTTCCTCTGTAGAAGACACATAGCCTGCATTACACCATGATGCTTTTGATTAATAGTTGAATGAATATAAACAAATGCTATCTGTTCTGCAAATCATCTTCAAGCACCAAAGCGCTAAAAGCTTGTCAGCATTGTGCAGTTTGTGGTTGTTTTGTGCCCTAAATGTGGAAATGAGCAGTGTCTTGCCTCTCTGCTGCACATACCTCCCTCCTCCCCCTAAAGTGGTAGTTTAAGTCTCCATTAAGCAACACAGAGGTGTCAGCATGATGGGTTTCAGGTAAGAGGAGTACCATTTCATGTCCTACAGTGTGACATTTGTACATGTGCACATTGCAGTCATGTTGAAAAAAAAGTTGGTCAGTTTGGCTTTATTTGTATGCTCAAAGGTTGAAGGGTTTGAAAATATTCCCATTTTTCAGGGGGTGAAGAGGCAAGAGAAAAAGTTTGGTAATCCTGCCCAAGACAGGACTGCCTCTGCCTCAGTATGAGGACCATCATTATGGCTAAACACTTAAAGCTCCTGATGTCAAACTACAGCCACCTCCCTGTCCCTGTCTCCAGCCAGCCGTCTCCCCCTCTTCCTTACCCTCGTCCTCAGCCCCCTCCCACCAGTGTGGCGCTGCTATCTCCCAGTATCAGCTGGAAATGTGATGGATGACAGGTGGAGGGAGAGAGAACAGGGCTCCTCAGAGCCCGTCAGGCTTGCTCCCTCTCCCCATTAGTCTTCCATTTAGCCGAGCAATGGGCCAGCCTCCCTGATAGCACACACACACACACACGCATACACCTACACACACATACAGTTGAATTTTCTGGTCAATGATGAATCCTAACCTTCCTGCAGCAGGACAGGCCCACCGGCTGCTCTCACAGCCAAGAAACAGGCCACCATGGTTCATCTCTCTCAGTCTTTACCCACTCAGAGCCCCACTTTGCTCCTCTTCTCCTTCCCCCAGTGTCACAGAGGAGCTAATGCTACAGGAGGAGCTGTCATCTCCTGCTCTTCTATGGCAGACATGTGCTGCAGAGGACAAGAGGACAGGGGGGTTTGCAGCAGCATTAAAAGACAAACTGCAGAGAAACAAAGAGCAACTTTGAATTTTTAACTTGACAGTAAGAAACTTGGGGTCAACTCTTTCAGGGTGATGTTTTCTCTCTGTGTGATGCTGTTGGCTTGTCAGAGAGACCCTGCCGTGCACCCTGACAACTTCTTACAGATCCACTGAAACTCAAGTCTGGCAGCTCACTTTTCAAAGCAGGGGTCTCCAACAGCTAGATCCTCCTGCAGACCAGGACAGGGCGATGGATCATTTGCTACCGGACTGTGAAGAGAAATAAATGACTAATTTTGTTTTATTTTATTTTTTTTAGTTTAATGGAGTTTGCAGGATGGAAAAAAGTAAGACCTGTGATTAGCTTGCTGTTTCACCTTGTTTTTGAGGACCCAGTCATGAGCATAGCTATAAGTTACTACGTGTAAAATACATCAGGAGGTGCACAGAGCCAAAGAGAGAGTACTGGCTATATACAACTTCTAATATGTGACTTATAGACAGAAAGCACATGTCAATATGCACACTTACTTTGAAGTTGTTGTTTGGCCTTTTTGCATCTACTGGTAGGCAAAAGGCAGTAAATAGAGCTGGAGAGTGGGTTGAGAGGGTGGGGGAACACACAGAGAACAGATGGCCTAGGTAGGAATGAAACCATGGCTGCCTGCATGTGGCAAGTGCATCAATACATGGTTGGGCTGATATAGTTCACTAGGCTATCAGCACCACTGCACGTTATTATGATACATTCTTTCATAGTGCATGCATGGACATAACTTCTGATGTAATGATCTAACAAGAATTGTTTGGTAGCATTATAGTTAAATGTATCTTGTTGTGTTACTGTGTTATACACTGAAAAGAGAACACACACGAAAGAACCTTTCTGCTACCAAAAATTAAAATCTTAATTTCCTGTTACAGTTTACTTATGAGGACGGTACATAGCTCATACACTGACTCTACAGTCAACAGCAGAGGAACTGCCTTAATGACTCTTGAAGATGCTTATAATCTTACAATGAACAGTATTACATGCAGGCTGTATGTAATACTGTGTGTTTTACTGGTGTGTGTGCTTTCCACCCACCTCAGTAAAACAATACAAAACTAGGTTATGTTCTAACATTGTAGGTTGATGTTTTTGCTTTGTCATTCAAAAACTAATTGTAATGGGCGTATTTACACATTGTAATGCTGCTCCATCTGTCATAATCAGCTGAATCTGCTATGAATACACACTGACACACCTGTGTTTACATCCAGCAGCAGTTAGGAGAGTAACAGAAACTGTGCTGATGCTTCAGGTAGTTTGTTTCCCTCCTCATCTCTTCTGTTTTTTTCTCCCCCTTATAGTGAAAAGAAAAAGAAAAAGATAGTGAGAAAGATAGTAAAATGAGTAGTTCTTTTGGTCATATTTTGCATTTTACATCTTGAGCCAGAGGGTTTGAACTATCAACAGTTTCAGGATGTCACAGTGGTAGGTCTATTGGGGGGGCTGTTTGTCTTGCACATAGAAGTCTATCATCTGGAAGAGACATGACAAACACATTTAAGGGAATAAGAAACCTGAAAAGGCATAATAAAATTCATTTTAACTGCAAAACTAACACTTTGCATGACTTGTTACAACGAAACTAGAAGTCTGAGTACTCTAAACTTAGGGTGAATCCCAATTCTACCCCTTAGCCCTTCCCCTTCGTCTTACCCCTTCCCCTACGCCTTCCCCTTAGCCCTCTGTTTTGAGGGCCAAGGGGAAGGGGTGATAAAACACTGCTGAGAAATGAGACACCACTCGATTCTCACTACGTCATCACCCAGAGCCACTCGCTAGCTGTGACGTAGGCAGATGCGACAATAGCTGTAGCTACGGCTGCGAAGGCTGGCTCGTTATAACGAGAAATTTTAAAATATGACCAACAGTTCAAAACATGATTAGTATTTACTTGATGAATTAATAATTACTTATAATTAAACGCTTCCTTCAGTCTCTGCTCTGCCTCGTGTCGGCAGATGTTCATGTAAACATTCGTTCTAAACAAGTCCCGGTTCTCTCTCTCCTCTCCCCTCTATTCAACTGCACATGTCTTGAGCTGCTCAGGTATGTGCAGTTGAGGAGAGAGGGCATGTCCAACCCTACAGTCCCACTGGTGCCACTATACAGTTGGTCCCAGTCTGGTCCCGCTACAGACTGCTTAGGGAGCTACCAAGCTTTTTCTGTGCCTTTTGTCATTTTAACCCCAGCGTTGCAGTTTCTCTGAAGACAGTAGGAGAATATTGCTGCAGAACACTATTTGGGTTCATTTCAGAACAGAAAAAAAGGCATCTAGAGTCAGAGACAGCAGCAAGGTAATAAATTCTCTGTCCCTCCGTGAGGAACGATAAGTGACGGACGGAGGTTTTTGTTCATAACAGAGGAGTCCAACTGTTGGCTACAGTGTTCTCATAGAAAGACAAACTGAAATACTAACATTTACTAATTTAATGACTATTAATCACACCGTGAAACCAGGAATTAATTTCTAATTAATTTGGCCCTCAAATCCTCTTCAACATACTCTCTTAAAGAGAATCACTAACATGCCTTTTTCATTTAGTTGGTGACTGCCACTATATTGTTTTTTACAATGAAATAATAGTGACTTACAATCATTTTCACAATTTAATGCATTCTTTAAAAATGATTTTAAGAGTAAAGAGCAGCTGCTCCCTCTGCCGTATTTCAGTCTAGATCTTCTGAGAATGCCCAGATGCTTTTAGTCTGATTGCACGTTGAATGCATGTGCACACACCATAATCAGAGTGTGTCCATGTAAACAGTGAATTGAAAAATTCAAATCTGTATGATTTCAGTCAGATTGAAGATGAAGTGCACATGTAAACATGGCTACTGTTTGAATTTCTGTGCAGGTTTTCAGGCAATCAAGCCTGTTGCTCCCTTGATCTTGCACTACGGTGGACAGTATCTACTATTTGCATTGTTTTTGTTGGAATTTTTGCCACACAATGGCTGAACCATGAACGTACCATACTTCATGAAGCAAATATGTGGTGCAAAAGACATAGGGATCTCTGTTACAAAGCATGTAGGTCCATTGATTGGATCCATTAGATCAAAGAGGAAGTGACAGGCAGCAAAGATCACAGAGGGTCTGCTGAGGATTGATTTGTGTTGCTGATAGATTCCGTCTGCAGGCCTAACAAGGCCCAGACCTCTGACATCTGCACTGGAAAAAAAAAAAAAAACTCATGTTGAACATGGAAACATTGACAACCAAGGCACCAAATGAACAAGGAAAGGTTGTGACCTTTGGAAATGCCAGACAGTTGAATAACATAACCAGATTCAGACGTGCATGTAAAATGCCAGAGCTTGGCTTTTGATTGGTCACACTTTGAGACAGGGAAGGAGCATAAGTATTGATCAGAATGTAACTCCATTGTAATTGAAAAAGCAGTCAGTATATGTGGGAAAAATCTTCAACAAATTCCTCATTTCAAAAAGGAAACCACAGTAGGTTAAACATGATGTCACAGAGCAACTCATCATTATAAAAGCTCATCTTGAAGTGGTTTCTCTTCTTTTACAGGAACAAAGCCTCCTCAGGTGAATCACTATTTCCTCCTGGATTATTACAGGGAGATGCTGATGAAATGTAAATAAGGGAGCATGCATTTTGATAATGCAGGCCTCTGCTCTGTTTCCATCAGACTGAATGAAAATAGGTTTATAAATAAAGTCGAGAGGAAGGAAGAAAAGTGGAGACCCATAGCGTGTTCATGTATATGCAGTTGAAAGAACGGTGAGGATAACCACTGAACCATTGAAATCTATTAAAATGTTCTGCTCTCAACATTTCCATTTTTTTGAAGAAACAAAACAATCTGTTGGGGACAAATTTTGCACAGGATGATGTTTAAAGCCTCCTCAAAGGTGCACTTCACTTCCTCAATATTAAATAAATCTATTTGGTCTACACTTAAAATACTGAACCACTGGTTGAGTCTTTTGTGAAATAGTTGTCTGCCATACATAAGAGTTTTTAAAACATCCCTTTAATCCCGGCCCTGCTAGAATTAAAACAAGAAATTTAATGCTTATTTTGTGTTCATTTTCTGTGTTCACCTACAAACAGAACAGCATTTTTTGCCACTCTAAGAGAAAAGAATGAAGTGTCACTTATGGCATGTACTGTATGTAATTCACTCATTTTTTAAACAGGATGCGAAAGTCTTTTTGGTGTCCCTAACAATGTCTTTCCTGCTGGCATGTCCCCAGCCATCAGATGAGTTTTTATTTTTGACAAAAATATAATGAATTACTTCTTATTATTAGTCTTTATGTGGAGTTTTTTTTCTTACAACTGCATGTTAAACAACTGTTGCCAGTTGTTTAACATGAGTACAGCACTAAAGCAAAGTGCTGTAGTGCGAACATTTACATAATGAGGAGTATGATGACATCGACCAACTCTTTCGTAAAGTGTCTTGAGATAACTTTTACTATTGTTTTTTACGATGAGAATGTAGAGTAATTGATGAGTTGTAGCAGGTAGGGGTCCAGATATCGGTGATAGAAAAGCCACCATTTGTCAGTCCCTCCAGAATTTTGCAGCAAATTTTTGTGATTGTTGCGACAGAAAAAGCCTGTTTTTGCGGCAGGCTTTTCAAAAAGCTGCTGCAAAAGTTTTAAATTCTATAAAATTGGCAAGGGATTTGGGGATTTGGGATTTTGCAAGACCTTTTTTCCTGATGTTGTGGAAGCTTTTTGTTTTTAAGTTGAGGCAAAAGTTACAATATTTAAGGCTTGTTTGTTTTTTTTGTTTGTTTTTTTTCAGCATTACCAAAGACAAGAAAATCAGACTGAAGTGTGATGATATGTGGAGCTGGGAGAGGGTGAGAGCTGTGATGATTGGCCAAAGTTGCGGATGTTGCAATTTCCTGGAGAGACTAATTTATGAACATTTTATATGGTGAAGAAAATATACACTGTAAACGACTGCTCTAAATTTACAGCCAGATTTCAGCAGTATTAACCTGTTATTTTTAAACACAGTGCTTTACTGGTGACAGAAAATAAAAACTGTTAAATTACACCCCACTGACCATTTTTCAACATATCTTTGCTGTATTCCTAAAATACAGCACTTTTCCACTGCCCAAAGTAACAGTATCATGCAGTATTTTGGGGGTTTTGGGAGGAGCATCACCTTCTTAACTGTACATGGAAAGTTGAATACGAGTGCTTCTTCATCCATCGCCATCTTTCTAATTATTTGGCGGGTACCAATTTTATTTACTTCGTATATTGGTTAAAAAAGTCTTAAGCTTATAAATTGAGCAATGTACCAGATTTTTTTGCTTTATTGAATACAGTAGGTTATGTGCACAGCGGCTAACATAAGCTAGAATTTCTAGCGGATGTATTTTGGCAGTAAATTTAAAGATCATTATCAGGGAAGTAATAGCTTTAATAAAATTCATAAATTGAATCATTAATATGTTGATGCTGTTTATTTGCATTCAACTGTTTGTTCATCTGAATGAATGAATGAATGAATGAATGAATATGCCCAAATTATATCACAATAACTGTTCTGTAACAGTAAAAACTTCACATCTCTGAATGTCTCTGAGCTACCATTGTTACTGGGGACAGTTAAAATGAGGGTTTGTAACTGTTAGAGAAATATTGATCCAGGACACTATAGAAAGAGAGGGGCAGAATATTCATAATGGATTTTTGAAAAAGGTTTATCACACATTACACGTGGCAAAATGTTTTTTCACTAGTCAACACAGTTCATTTAAACATGGACTACAAATCCATATGTTTGACAGAGGGAAAATCTTGTAAGTTTCAGGTGAAACAGCTGGTAGCTGTATTTAGCGCTGGATGGTCAGCCTTGAGGGCCACATCGTTTGTGAGGAATTCAGCCTACATTCCTTACAGGCCTTGCTGCATTATTTTCTACCTTTTACACCTTTAATCTCCAGTACCAAGAGGAGGCAGCATGCACTCCTGAATTCATCCAGGTGTTTGATACTTTCATTAACACCTTAATTTTTTCTTTTCATTTCAATGACATGCTACTGTAGGCCTATATATATAAATTCACTGCCTTGTTTTGTGTTTTGTTAATCTGAATGAATTGCACAAATGGATTCTTACACAGTGTCTGAGGAAAGTTTTAGTTTATTTTTCAGACTCTACATTGGCATCAACCCTGAGAGAGGCACCAAGATGGGATGAGGCAAAGTCATCTCAAAGAAAAGTGGCAAAGTCGCCAGCAAAAAGACAACAATGGTCAATGCACATGTATCCACTCTGCTGAGGAGACTTTGGAGTGGGACTTCATTTAAGATGGTGAGATTACTTAATTCCATAGCTTGCACACATTTATCAAAACACCAGCTTGTCTCATTCCTCGAACTCTTTCTCCCTCTCAATCTCTTTATTCTTATTCTTTCCTCTCTCCCCTTACAGAGTAGAAAGTCTGAATCCCTTTTCCATTCCTCTTCCCACTCTGTCATTTTTTATTCTCTCAATCATTATGTCACCCCTGACAGCTCTAATTCCCACACCTTGTTTTCTTTCAGTCATTCTCTTAGTTTCATTTGTGTTCTGCTTATGAAAACTACACATAAAACTATCTGAATGTTCAAGGCTGGGATATTTTAGGGGTTGGAGATTTATTTTGGGGTATGTTTATGTTTGTAGTTGACTTTATGGTAAGAGGAAATGTAGATAAGGCATGCTGATTTTTTTGGCTGAGAAGTTTCAATGTTATTTTTAATTAATATTTCTAAACTCATCTCTCTCTCTCACACACACACACCCATACACACCCACACACACACAGGTCTACCAGAGCTTGAATGAGAGAACAGTGTTCAAGTGGGCCATACTGTAAGTCATTCACTAACCACTGCCATCACCCAGTACCCACCATGGACTTGTGCCTTATTTTCTCATTCCCGATATACTGAGCCTAAATGTAAAGTTTATATTTGATCTTAATGTAACTTAATGTGTCTGGTGGTGTTCATTATATTTTTACTTTTATCTGAACTGTTTTGACAGACAGACAGACACAACATCTTTATTAAATAATTGTATAGTTTGTACAGGTAAGGACAGTAAGTATATATATTTGTATATATGCATATATGTGTAGCTATAAAATGATGAGTATGGCTTCAGCCTGCTATATTGTAAAGAGCCTTGAGATAACAACTGTTATGAACTGGTGCTATACAAAAAAAAATTGATTGATAAGTTTGCCTTTTGTATGATACTATTTTCAGCCAAAAGCGTGGGGCATTTTGAGACAGGACTGTTTCAGGTTTTTGTTAAACTTGTTCAACATGCAATTGTTCTACATGTTAAGTTTGCAACTTCATATTAAAATAAAAAGTGAAGTGGATTAAGATGCTATGGATTTTTTTCTCTCACATTATAAACACATTATTGGAAAAAAAAGTGAGACAGCCATGTTCTTTATTCAGTTCATACATTTCGTTAGGGTTTGCATGCTGTGCTGTTAAGCCAGCTTTAGGTAGAGATTTTGTGAAGGCTGATAACCAGTAAGGGCTAACATAGCATTTTTCTTAACAAAAGTACCCTTAATCATATAGTGCCACTATTCCTTTGTGTATTTCCGACTAAGCCAGTAATAATTCAGGTTAAAAAAAGATTTATTTAAATGTATGTAAAGTATGCAAAGTTAATAGTCAGTTAATTGTGAACTACTGTAAAGTAACAAAAAATCAGTTCATTCTGTGCACATAACCATACAATTTAGTGACAGTTAAAAAATGTAAATTTTACAGTAACATATTGGAAATCCTGCTGCCAGTTGTTTACTGTGTATTTACAGGAAAAGCAATTAAAAAAACTACCCCACTGTATTTTCCATGAACAGTAGAAAACTGTAAATGATAGTGACAGTAAGAAAATGTTAATTTTACAGTAACATAATGGAAATCCTTCTGCCAGTTGTTTACTGTATTTTTACAGGAAAATTTTTAAGAGTTTATAGATATATTTGCTGATAAGCTATCGGACTTTACTTGGGTCAAAGTTGAGTCCCTGTCCTTCTGGTTGCTATCTCTACACCCAGACCCATCTGTTCTGCTGCAGGACAAAGACAAAGTAATACGATTTGCTTACAAGTGCATTATTTCAACAAGCAGGAGTTTAAGTTTCCTGATCCTTAACTAGAACCCTGACATGTGAAATGGCAGTATACGACATTAATTTGCGGATATTCACACCAAGGTTTAATTTTCTAATTTTGTATAAAAACTGTAACCTGCCTTTGCCTGTGGCATTTTGACTTTGCCCTGTCTGCCTGACAGCGCCAGTAGCTGCCTGAAATGCATGATTCCCTAGGCCCTGAATAGACCTACCAGTGTGATTTCCTATACCAGTTACATTGGTACTCCAAGCCCACTGACTTAGGTTGGTAACCCCAGTGCAGAGCATTGACTGTACAAAGAAACATAAGAGTTGAAAATGGTGCTCAATCATACTAAATTGATCAACTCTGCTTAAAATGTTCACAAGCTGGACTTTGTGTATGATGGTGTGCTGAGAATAATCACTAACTGTGGATTTCTGTGTTATTATTGTACTTTATTTTCTAAAGTAAACTGGACATCTTTCATCAAGTGACAGCAATCACATTGGTGTGTCCTCATTTTTAAAGTCATTTTGGGAAAATCCTGGGCTCCTTTTTGTTATTTTAAATCTAAAAGACGGCGCACACAATCACTGTTCATTGAACATTCAGTAATCTGTTGATCCCAAACCATGAACTGAAAAGCACGCAGGTTTTCTTCTCTTTTTGCCAGGCAACAATCTTCAAACTGATTTTAATCTGAAAAGCTTACCTACATGTTTTCAAATGCTTGGTATAACATCTCAAATCAAGGCTGTCAGTATGCAACAGCTTTACATGATGAATCACTATTGATCTTACTCACTGTATCATACATACTTTGAGTGCCATTGTTGAAACTGTGAATTGCTGCCTGTCTTGTTCAGGTCTCCCTTGAAAAGTCAATCCTTTATCTAAATAGGACTAACCTAGATTAACAAAGTTAAAAGAAAAGCAGATTAATACAAAAACCACCACAGAGAAGACTGGTTAAACAATCGGAGCAGTCTTGGCCCAATGGGGAGAGGGGCTTTAAAGTGACAGGAGGTCCAGCAGAGCATTTCCCAAAAAAAAGTGAGAGTAGAGGTGGATCAGGGGCAGAGGGGCCATAAAGGGGAAGGGGAGTCAGGTACATTCCAAGGGATCATGATTGAAAGAGGCCCCTATAAAATATTATATTAGCCATATTTTTTGCAAATCAATTTCTAGCTATAGGTCGTCTCTCTAAAGAATACAATGGTTTTCTTTTTTGCTTTCTTCCAAAAACATAATATTCAGGCATCCTTTCCATTGCCAAACCACAATAAAATAACATAGGAAATA
>JBAMNC010000429.1:0-35000 GCA_037902135.1 Cetoscarus ocellatus
AAATAAAGGAGGAAGCCCTGTTTAAAGCTTGCAATAGAATATTAGATTTATATACATTTTGCTTTACAACCCAGTGTCTAAATCACATGTCAAAATACTTGGGTCATTAGAATAACGTGTAATAGAGAAAGACAAATGTACATTCTGTAAATGTTTTAAATCTTTAGGAGGGATTCAAGATCATAGATTAATGAGGGCTGATAATATCTCAAAAGTTAATTATAGATTGCTTCATTTTATAATTATAAATTATAAAATGAAGCATGATCAATGCTAATTTACCATTTATTGCATTTTTTTCATTGTTTAAAGCTTAATTGTGTTTTTAGGCAGAACAACTGTAACAATTATTATAAGTGGTCCATTTTGGGTCATAATTATTCTTACACAGTACACAGTATGTGAAAACTGGATTTTGTTTCAATTAGCTGTTTTAACCATACTGTAGCAGTCACTGAAATCCCATATATGACGCAATACATGACCACAGTAAATGGTATCTTGTCATGAAAAAAAGGAAAAAACTATGAAGTACTTGTTTAGTGTTGTAACATGACTCCATGTGAGTGAATTATTTAGGGGAGGGACTTAACCCTTGTGAAGAATTCTACCTCTTGGAGTCATCAGACATCCTTGAAATAAATTGCATCAATAAACTCTTCAAATACTATGGATATAGGAGCACAAAAGCTTGAGGATTAATTACTGTATCCATTTCATAGAGAGCTAAACTCCTCAGCATCTTCGTTTGATGTCACTTTCCCACACAGTTTGCATAAAATCTTTGGTAAAACATGTTTGAACAGCACTCTTTTTACTTCTTTATACACATTATTGAAGTAAACACCCACATGTCCACACCCTCTTTGTCCATCAACTCAGCATATTAGGAACAATAACAGACAAGATATCAAAAAAGCAAACAAAACCATGCTTTTTTTGAACATTTGGGAAAATAGGTTGTATAAAACGTGTGTGTGTGGGGGGTGCATTGCAATGCTTAAATAATGTCAAGTACACTGATTCACCATAGTTTTACAAAAGCATTCCCAGTGACTCACCCATGCACTTACACAAAGGAACATTTCCTGTACATGGCAGGTGACGCACTTTACTGCAGTTTCATGTCTTGTTCCTTTCCCTGCCTCCTTTCTCATGTTTTTAGCAGCACATTTTTATTTTGTGAGCTTGAAAGATTTAAATCCCTCCCCTGCCCTCTCCTCAGACGAACCTTTGCGTTTCTTGTCTTGTATTCTGTAACTATTCTGCTTAAAGTCGGATAATCCCTTACTGATCTGGTCTGAGGTCAGGGAACTGTTCTCGTTTTCTTTGTTGTGCTGTCTACTCAGGATTAGTGGGTCATTTCTGAGTTCACTGTCAATAATTCATCCAATGATTCATATGTGCTTCTATATTACGCACTAGGGTGTGGTAGGAACATACAGCAATTAAGCATCCCTAATTATCAGATTGCTTACGTCATATTTCAACTTATGTTAATGACATTTTAAAGATCAATTTGCAGTTTGAATGTGTTTTCATACAACACAAACCATATCTGTTAATATCTATTTATCTCATTAGTTCTTTATTTAAAGTGGTTCTCAAAAGACAAAAGCTCAAATGAAAATGTACCTTTTTCCAGTGAGCCAGCTAAAAGTGCTCTTTTATTCAATTTTCTGTGACATTACGTTACTAATGGAGATTGTGCTCTCTGACTCTAATGTATATCAATTTACAGTAGTATGTTTTTGAGAGTTTAGGGTTCTTATCTTAGCATACTTTCACTTTATTTTACCAGTTGATAAGAGGGTCAATATTGTTTTTGTTTCTGTTGCATAAATTTCAGGTTTCAGAGGACTTTTTGATGACTTCTCCCAACACAAAAAGCATACTGTACATCCTCACTGTGATTATGCCATCTATGATATATGCTCCAATAGATGACTCCAATAAAGCACAGTTTAGATTAGGTCTGCAAAGGGGCAGAACATTTCCAGTAAATTTCCAGAAACTTTCCATGGGAAGTTAAGCTAAGGAGTTTTGGAAATATTCTAATTTGGAAACTCTCCATGAAAATTATGGGAATTTTCGAAAATTAACTAGAAATCAGGGGTAATTTAAGCAAACTGTATCATGTCCAAAAATAAATATACACATTTTGTTTTGTCATAGAACATTTTTTTTCACATCCATGTGAAATAATAGAATTTTAAACATTTCAACAGATTTATTTGTGGGTAGAACTTATGAAGTTTTATCAATTTCAACTTCACTTTAAGTAAAACATAAGCACAAATGTGTGGTTTCTATAGTCCAGAGTTCTTGATTCATCTCTGCACGTGATAGAGGAATGTACAGTGACCGGCTTGGTGACTGGTTCAGGGTGCACCCTGCCTCTTGCCCAGTGTCAGCTGGGATAGGCTCAAGCCCCCTGCCACCCCAAAATAAATAAGCGGTATAGATAATGGATGGATGGATGGACATATGTAAAAGCTCTGTTCTGGGACAATCTTCAATTTAGTAAATTCCAGGTTTATTCCTGTTTATTCGATAACTTCCTGTTTATTCCCATGGAAAGTTTTGAAACTTTGAAAATTCCTGGAATTTTGCAACCCTAGTCAGGTTAGATGACAATCATATTGTGTTTCCTGTATATTTTTCAAAATATGAGTCACCCATCGTTAGTTTAATCCAGGGCTTTTAACATGAAAAATCTAGAAGGATATTTGGACATTTACACCAGCAACAACTTAAGAGAACAACAGTTTGAAATTTCAAGTGGTGAAGATGAGAGAAGATGGCACTTTACTGACTCAGGTATGAACAAGAACTTATCCAAAACTTTGATTTATCAAAACATTTTTATCTGGTATTATGAATTTACACACAATGACTTATACAAGCATTATTCTGCTCTCATGGACACAGTGAAATACCACAGGCATGATTAAAAACAAAACAAACAAAAAAAACACTAAAAACAAAAAAACTTCAACACATTTCAGAAGCATCCTATATGTCTATGATGAGTGTAAAATAATTTTGAAATTATAGAAAACATAGAAAACATGTCCATCTTTGGCATGAACATGTCACCAGGTATCACTAGCTTATGCTGCTCCTTCACCTTGACACAGTTACTTGATTTCTCCTCTTCAGCAGTTACATCTCCTCATCCTGATGTGTTTCTGCTCACTTTGACACCATACAGACTCATGAATAATAGCCTACTGATGACTGCATATGTATTAAAAAAAAAAATGCTTCCTGTTTATGAATAGGACAGTGATTATGATTATGATACATATTCTTTCATGGATGTACAGTATATTGGCAAACTCAGTAATGCTCTGTCTTGTTAAGTCACAGCGAGTTGTTTGTTTTAATGCAGAAGTAAAATCAAATGGACAAAAATGACAACAGAGCTCACTAAAGAGTTTCAATTTAGTGTTTCAAATAAAACACTGTTTCTTGATCATCCTTCAACATATTGCGTCATTGGGGACCCCAAACAGTGGAGTGGTCTATAAGCAAAATTACCTCCAGAGTTGACTCACTGGGCCTCACAGTAAACCTGGTGCAGATGTCTCTCTTATTCAGTTGGATGTTTGTACAATCGCCCTCTCCTTCCTGTTTTTAAAAAACAAGAAGCTAGATGTCCCAGAAAAGTCCAAGACAGAAACACATTCACCTGATGATCCAAAACATCCTTCGAAGCCACACATGGAGAGTTTCGCCATGATGTCTGGGTGATAGCCCACCTGTTGCTGAACCTGCCTGGCTTTACTCGTCTTTTTCCTGGTATGAGCTGAGACCCACTCTTCCTCTGTCCCTGGTCTATTATTTTTCTCAAGGGTGCTCTGGTAGTTCCTCTGTTAAGTTTGGCATATTTTCTTTGGTTAACAACACATAAAATCACTGCTTCTAAGCCAGAAAAACACACCAGTAGCCAGCTCGCTGTTGTGTTGGCAGACTTGGTTCATAGTACAGCCCATGGAAAGTGTTGAATAAGTACGAGCTGAACTTACCAGATACCCAACACTCTCCAGAGACTTTCTCCTCTGTATTTTCGACTCTTAACAGTTGAATAACAGTATAGAGGAGCTCCGATGCAAACATGCAGTGATGATTACTTTCTCTTCTGTCTGTGATGTCATCCTCATCACTCACTCTCAATGCTGACTGGCTATCGCACTGCAGCTTCAGGTGGTTTGGTTGCAGAAGTTGGATATTTTCAACTGAAGTGAAAGGGGCTGAATTTGCGTTGCTCATGTGGAAATTTGCCCCTCTGGCATGACAATTTCACGGATGTGTCGCACAAAATTGAGCTTTAGGCAACTTCTGGGGTCACATGGCGGGGAGAGGGAGAGGTCCTGATGCTGCAGACCTTTTGTTTTGTTCATAGAAGTGCTTGTCCTTTAGTGATGGGAAGTTCAGCTCTTTTCAGAGAGCCGGCTCTTTTGGCTCAGGTCCTAAAGAAGAGCCGGCTCTTTCGACTCCCAAACAGCTCTTAATTTAGGACCTATTGTAGCTCTTAACTTCTCTAAAATTATATGGCTTGTGTGTTGAAAACCCTTTGGCGTTCAGTGCTTTTATGATAAGCCTTATAATTGCCTAATTTTGTGCATTTTTACGGTTACAAAACCATTCTACTTTAATAGATATCTGTAGATTTCAGTTTAACATGAGGACAATGTCCTTTAGCCCAGACATCCAGTGGAGCAGGGGTCATGACAGAGGTGTGATGTCAATTGCAAAAGGTCTGTATGTGATATGAAGACAGACCAAAGAGTAAAGTACTTACAATGGAAGTGGAGGTTTTCTCTTTAACATCTCTAACTATGATAAAATCAGTATTTGATTAATAAATTGATCATGTCTGCTGGTAATTATCCTGCAACAGAAACAGAAAAAATACCCGACATGTTTAGAGTACATGTTTTTTGCATGTATTTTCACTGAAAGGTTTGAAGTGGATCTTATCAACAGTCCTAATGTGTGTATGGATGGATGTACAATGATGTTTACCTGCATCTACACTTGTATGAGCTCCTGCTGTGTGTTTATATCATGAACCTTTGATGTTAGTGTTTTTATTCCCTCCTCACTGAATTCAGGCAGGACAAAATCTTTCTACTGCATGGACATATAGCATCTTGACTGGAACCATTGATTTTTTTTTTTTTTTTTTTTTGTGGCTCTAAAGTGGGTGGGGCTCCTCTCAGAAGGGGTTGTGATGACGGGGGGCCAGTGTACATCCATCCGCCTGCCTATGTGTCTGTGTAGGAGGAAAGCTGCTACACATTTTACTATCTTTATCCCAGGGTGCAGCCAGCCAGATACACAGACTGGTTGACACACTGTGTGAGGATGAAGCGACTAAATCCCACATTTGAAGTGGGTCTCCGACTGGGCTTTGGACAGGGGTCATCAGAATCAGGACACAGATTATCTGTAAAGTGCCGGATTGGCAAAGATGTCCTGTAGACCAGAGAGATCAAAACTGCCAGGGGCATGAAAGTGGAGATGAATTGACTTTTTACGCTGACCGGTGCAAAGAGTTTAGCTTTCAGTGTTGTTGTTATCAGGGCTGGCGAAGACCAACATGAGGCCATTCACCACTAAGCTAAAGAGGTTAAAGGGTGTTAACAAAATGGACTGCTGTGAGGCTTTGGAAACAAAAAGTAAATGATCTTTACCCATACTTATACTCAGACTAGATCGTTGGTGGATTCAAGGATTGTTTTTGTCACAGGTTGGATCCCTGTAGTCATTTCTTGATGTGTCCTTGGGGACAACACTTGGCCCTAAGTTGCTCCCAGTGCTATATTAGTGGTCAAATGCATAAAAATGGAGAAGAAAAATTACTTACATGTATCACTGTTAAACAAATAAGAAGATTTTTTGTGTACTCCTGCTTTTTGAGTAGGTAATAATACTATTTTTACTTGAGTCATCTCTGTTGGAGGATTGTGTGTTTTGACATTTCACATAGGACCTTAGTACTGAGTAGCCTAATTTTCACAAAAAGATGATCTTACCAAAGCTCTTAACATGTGTTATCTAAATATCATTTTTTATGTCCAGTATCAGGAAACTTGAAATTACTGAACTAGAAATTACTCTTGAAAACTGAAGTGATCTTGGCCACGTATGTTGTCTACATAACTAATAATGCAGAAACCATTTGTGAGTATTGTTTTCTAGCCCACATTTAACTATAAAATACATTTTGTTCTCGTGATTTCCTTAAAATTCCTGTTAGCAACTGTTTCATCTTATTCATTATGCTCTATTCCAATAATGCATCATAACATTAATACCACACTGGCAGCAAATTAAAACATAAACAGCATTATCTTTGATTGATTTTCACAAGTTTTATGTGATACACTGAATAAAGGTAACAAACCACAAATTATAACCAAAGATTTTTGCAGTCACTTACTGTGGGATGTAGAAAAAGCAAATGCAAATGAAGATTATTTTTAACAATCAGACAAAATTTTGGAAGTTTTACTGTCAATGACAAAATCCGATTTGAGAACTGTATCTCTGGACTGCTAAAATCTTTGGACATAGTGATACTGATTTCTTTTATCACCTATATTTTGTCCTTTCCATGGCTGATGCTGATAGATTGTACCTCCAAAACTGCTACCTATCAGGAACCTACCTTTTAGGACTATTACTTCCTGGTTTTCAAGGCTGAAACTAAATAGGATTTAGAATACTAGTTTCGGATATATGCCTTAAGTTAAGATCTTCAGTGTTTAACAGGAAATGATAAAATACTTCTGATGCTGTCTGCTTTTGAATCTTAAACCGTTGTTGCGTGTTGAAAACAACGGTTGCTAACTAACTGCTAACAAGGACTACAAAAATGTCAGTATTTATGATTGTTATTTGATCAAATATTCATAAGCTACTGTCACAGCCACAAGGGCCAACTTGATAAGGTAGTCCGATGAAGAGGAAATTCTCAAAAAGGAGAGTACAAGACATTCGTGGAAATATTGTAGTTGACTCTAAGTTGAACCGCCATGTTGTAGTTTATCAATAGTTAACTTACAGCTTTTTACACTCACTGATTATGTTTCAGCTTAAAAAAATGTGAAAAATTGGTTTGTTTGTTAAGATTATCACAAAGAACAGAACATGTAAGATATGTATCTTTTGTTCTTCACAGAGCTTATTATCGGCAATGATCCAAAAAAATCAAATTGGCAGTTAGCTGACAGTCGAGGGAGCTAGTGCGGTGATACCTTCCGCATTGGCCTAAAAAAAAATACATCATCCCTGCATCACCCTGCTTCAGAAACAGAGTATCGAAGGAACTTTAAAGAACAACTTCACTGTTGAACGTTACCTTGAAATTTCAATTGCAATCAAGGATCATAAATGTTATCTTTGTTATAATTAGGTAAAAACAAGACATGTTTAGGATTTCTCGATCTAATTTTTATTCTTATCATTGTTCCTCTGATCAAAAAATGACTTTCCATGGCTGACGCTGATGGATCATGATGCCTAGAGCAAAAGCTGTTACCTGAGAGACACTTCCAGGTCTTCTTGTTTTACGGTCGATGGCACGATGCATCAGAACTTTCATTTCACATAATCCCGAAAACAAAATAACAAAATGGCCAGTCACATTTTCATTTTTTTGATTTTTGTATGTCAATAAAATTTGAAAAACCAGATACACAAACTCAGGCAGGTTAATTTAAAAGAATACAGAGTTTCAGCAAACCACCTGACTTGTCAATAGCTGTTAATTTGGTTCTCCTGGTTCAAGTTAATAATCTACTGTACCAAACAACTTAAGAAAATTTTCTGATTCGTGCTTTGCAAATTCAATACAATTGTATGAAGTGAATGATTACCATCAATTTCTTATTGTGCCCATCTTTTGTAGGTATTTATATCAGACAACAAAGTCTAACTGTCCTGAAGGACAATAGCTTGCCTATGAATTCTGTTGGCAATGTCTGGCAACAGTGAAATGAGTTGGTGAAACTGTTGAGAAGCTTACCAAAGTATTTAAGCAATAATTTCAGTGTGCAGAAATTTCCCTGCAAATTTTTATCCAAAGTAGTAGATACCTGACACACCAGATGGACTGTTCAATATATTTCACTACGCCATCTGGACATATACATTATGTTTAAGCAGAATAATTTGGAAAGCAAGCAACATAAAGAAGAAATAAAAGGAAACTCACAAACTTATTACCAAAAACAAACAAACAAAAAAGCAAATAATTGGTAATATTTGCCAGCCTAACCTAGTGATTTAGACACAATTTATTGTCAGGTATGAATTATTAAAAGTCATTTTCACCTTTAACCTTATGTTTGTAATACTGGTTGTTGTTATTTTGAAACTTAAAATGTAAAACAAATAAATTGAGTTTAAATACAAATTCCTTCTGCATGGATGTAACAAAGGTGCAATTGCTCCGTCTAGACGACAGCGTGAGCTCATTACATTAAAGCCTGTTTTTCCCAGATCAAGTCACAAACAATACACAAAGAGACAATCTCAGTATCTTTACATAAAGTTAAACAGAGACAATAATGTGTGTTCTGTCTCAGTGCAGACTCAAAGCTTAAAATAAACAGTGAAGTAGAGGCCATCTGTGATCTACGTCAACAGACATGACTGAAGGACAAAAATGCAAAATTAAGTTCATTGCTTTATGAACAGATGGAGAATAACAAATGCTCAACCATGATTTTCTGGTTAAAAAAAAACAAAACGACACAGTCACATTATTTAAAAGCTGCTCACTAATAATTAAACTTTTAGTTATTTATAGGCGTCTAATCAAAATCTTGGACAAAAGTTAAATAGGCTGTTGTATATATGGATAGGCATGTTTTAGGAAGAACATAACACTTGCTGTTTATCAATGTGAGTATCACTGAAGACTGAAATCACATTCTTGCCTGTGTTAAACATATAACTTAGCTGTTTATCTTAGCCAAGCATAAAGACTGTAATCTGCTAACCTGGCTCAGTTTCTCACATAGCTATAGACCATTTGCTTGTGACATCACATCTCGTTCCTTTCCGACTGGACATTAAAAATGATGCCGTCTAGCATGTTTCCTAACCCCCCCATTTCCACCAGAAGTGCCACGCCGCGAAATGGCTGTGACTGTAGGTAAAATTCGTTTTAGTCAACGGTCAAATTTCACAGGCATGGATGACGCTGCTGTGGCACTCACATGGCACGAGTCTATTTTCAACAGCACCGCCATCCGTGCCTTATTTTTGCTGTGTTTAGCCTGGAGAGGAAGCAGTGCACTGTGTGCAAAGATAGTTCTTCTTGGATGTGTGAAAAGCTTGGGCTCTGTCTTCAGCTGGACGGGAACCGCTTCAGGCAATATCATCAGGGAAAAAAATCGCCTGGACTTGATCTAAAATAACAAGCTGTAACATGGACAGTAAATGCTGTAAGCAAACAAAAATGTTAGAGTTTATCTAAAATAGGTTAAGATTATTTTTGGTCACCTCAAAAAATGTGTGCAATTTTGTAAATTTACAATTGTTTATAAAGACAATCCTATTAAGTCAGTTTTTTTTAAATTTTCATTTCTTGTAATTGCACTGTTTTAAGCCTTTGTAACATAGTGATGACAAATATTTGCCAGAATAGTTTAATTTTATATCTCATGAAAAAAGGGTGAAAAAAATGTACTCAAATGGCATTTCCTGACACATTTATTGACCAAAAAGACAAAAGACCATTCAGCTGGCTATGGTTATAGTATTCAAAGGGTTTAATACTGTTAACTCTTAAAATGAAATAGCTTGCATGGATTTAAATGTAAAGCAATGTCCAATTAATACTAAGTCTCCCCTGTCCCCCAACTATAATTTTGCATATGGCTGTATATATGTAATTTATATGGCTTTTTAATGCAGTTATTTTTCCTTCTTTTTTTTTGATAAAGTTATTGCATAGTGTAAATGTAGCTTATTTATTGAGTTATTGTTTGCAATTTGTGTGATTATATAAACTGTTTGATGTTGATTATTGTATTTGTAATTTATGACTATTATTATTTATTCAGTTGTTTACAGGGTTTTTATTTTGTGGAAAGGACATTTTTGTTGCTTGTTAAGCACATAAATTGGGTGACATGTTATCTTATAAATCAAAGACAATGGTACGCGGGGGGTGCCATACAAAGTTTCGCCTAGGGTGCCGCATTGGGTAGAGCCGGCTCTGTTTACAGTCTTCTGTGAAGATGTTATTACTGGTCACATCAGTGCTCAAGTCTGATGAGAGGTCACAGAGTTTTTTCACTATGGATGATGAGTTTTTCTTGTCATCCGAGTTTTTTTTATTCTTGGAGGTGGAAAACACAAGGTTCTGTATGACACATCTCATTGTCTGTCAGTTACAAAGGTAAATTTGTGGAATTCTTCTGAAAATATAAAGACATGCACAACATTGGTAAGGCTCAAAAGACTCTATAAGAATCAATTGGTTTTGAAATACACCATGGGTTATGTAAGTTAATATGTCTATGTTATTATGTATATATTTCTAATGAATGTAAACAACAACAATGCATCAGCATTGTTCTTGCTGTAATTTTTTTTTCTATGATAATTATGTTTTTGTTGGGGGGGTTAGGCTTAAATAAGCTTTGGCTTCTGCCTACACCCTTTCAGTCACCTTTAAAACTTAGATTTTTTACTTTGATCTTCTAAGTTGTTTTTAATCAAGTGCACCGAAATAAATTTCATTCATTCATTCACATCGATACATTCCAAGACAAAATTGCAGCAACACAACTGACCTTTCGTCAGGAGTGAGCCTCCTCCATTTGTGGTAGGCTATTTCCTTGTTTTTTATTGTATGGTCTCTCGCGTGAATTTGCAAGTCTCCTGTGATCCTGTGATCTCGCCTTGAAAGCCTGGGCAGAACTATGGAACGCTGCCGGTAGGCTCCCGGTTGGTGACTGTTGCGCAGCATGGCACTCCTGGTGGAAATTTGGTGTTATGGATATTTATGCTAAGTAAGTTTTTAATGTCCGCATGGTGAACCATTATTATCTGCCACTGTGCAGTTCACTATTCTAACAAGGCTTTTAAAGTCAGTTTTATATATCTGGGAGTCATTTTATGAAGCTTAAACTTACATTTACAACAGAGGCCCTACGTGGGCTAATGCTAATGCTAGCAATTGTCAAGTAACGAGGAAACATAATCCTCTTATAACTGCTTCAATTTGGATGCACAAGAACATAATAGTAAGTAATCCAGTGCATAAATGTATGTTTCAAACTGTGATTTATTTTAATTCCCTCCCCTTTACAATAAGAATGCAACCTTGTAGGATAATTAGCCACCATCAGTGAGCAAGTGGTTACAAGCCATAGAAGTGCCAGTAATGGACTTGTGAGGGCACATTTTAATAATAATAATAATAATAATAATAATAAATTTTATTTATAAAGCCCTTTTCTAGGCACTCAAAGACGCTGTACAGAGGTTAAGAACATCATAGAAAACAACATCATAATAAAAACATGAAGAAAAAAGAAAAGAAAAGGAACATAAAGTACATGTAAAAGCAGTCATACATTAAAAGCAATTCTAAAAAGGTGGGTTTTGGTGAGGGTTTTAAATGTGGACAGGTTCGGACAGTTTCGTATGTGTGGTAGTGCGTTCCAGAGGGTGGGGGCGGCAACAGAGAAGGCTCTGTCTCTGTTAATAATAAAACAACCATTCAGTTCAGTCTGATTGTGAGCCCTCAAGTGTCAGTGTTAATGCATGTTTCTGTACTTCCTGGTGACTAATGATTTGAGCATCATTCAGGGTCCAATAGCAGAAAATCTCAGGAAAAAAAGACTCAAAGCTGTATTTAAAATATGAATCTGGACTTTGGGGGTCACATGACTGTAAACGTTTAGTACAATTTCAAACAAGCTTATCAGCCTCTTTCTCTACATTTACTTAATCTCAGACCATCCCATTTATTACCATATTAACAATGTTAAATATTTTGATATCTTATATAGCAATGGTAATCTACATGAATAATGACAAGTTCAAGTATGATAATCATTTTGGCAGATTTCAAATAAATCCTACTTACATTTCCTTCAGTGTGGATTTTTCTAAACCAGAGTGAGGTTGCATTCTCCTTGTGGTTGTCATTCTCTGGTCACAACTCACGTGAAAGTGCTTCCTGAAGCTTTTGTTTCATGCAGAGGCTGAAACATGTCTCATTTACCTTATTTTACATGAAGCTCTACCCATTGTTAGCTTTGCCACCACATAGAGCAGGGGTTCAACAGACATCTGGGGCCACATGAAACCCCCCTACTCATTCAATGTGGCACGTCAGTCAATGTAAAACATAAAAAAAATTTTTATGTACGTTCATGAAGAAAGTCTGACAAAATCTGCCATCACAACTTCCAAAAAGCCATGTGACATCATGCTAATCATGTGTCTACAAATGGTCAATACTTAAATAACTAGTAGTTTCTCTCTAACTTGCATCAAAAAAGTAGCTGGAATTCTGTATTAAGCCTGCACTGCAGTTCAACGATACACAAATGTTGATGAAAAGGCTTATTTTGACACTTAAATATATGCCGCTTTAGTTGACTTACAGATAATTGCCGTTTTTAAATTAAAATTGTAGCAAATTGGCCCTTGGGCAATTAGGATATGTAATGCAAAATGCCCACTCAGTTACACTGTACCAATAATGCACTGCAGTAACACAAATTTTAATTCATGGGAAACCAATGTACCAGTAGAATTTAAGAAAATGTATTTTTGGTCAAATTACCTCAAAGAAATAAGAGCCAAAGAATTTAGTCCTGCGAACAGCTGCTCTCTGTTAGGACAATGGTAATGCAGCCAGTACACCACTCCCCTGGACATGCTGTAGCACGCTGCTTATTACACTTACCTCGATTTTATTTGAAATTAAGATCCTTACTCCATAAGGTGCAGTTACTAATCAGTAATATACCACTTCTTAGATAATTTGAACATATTCAAGAGGCAGTGTACATTCTGTACTGGTCGCCAACTGATCGCAAGGCCACACAGAGAGACAGACAAGCAGTCACGCTCATACCCATACCCTAAGGGCCATTTGGAGTCACCAATTACCCTAATGAGCATGATTTTGTTCTGTGGGAGGAAACCAGAGTGCCTGGAGAGAACCCACACATGCACAGGGAGAACATACAGACTCCACACTGCAAATGAACCAGAAACCTTCTTCCTGTGAGGCACCTGCACTACCTGCTGTGCCACCATGCTGCCCTGGTCCAAACTCCAACAGGATAACATGATAATTTCCAGTGCCACTTTTCATCTTTGGATTGACTCAGGTTTTGGTCTTTATTATCATTAAAAAAAAAAAGAAGTCACACTTTTGATCTTTAAGCTGCCACTGGATGTGACTACACTGGTGCCACAGTACCAAATATATTATCAATAGCACTGAGTGCAGCTGAGAGAACGTACCATTCAGTTCTGATGAAAAAAATAAACACAGATCCAAGTGCACACTAATTTCTCTTTCCCCACATAAAGTATTATTTCAAAACCAAGTCTACAACCACAGATCATTCTAGGGGCACTCATCCTTGTTATAAACTGTAGAAGCCTTCACACTGTCCTTTGTGGTTACTGAAAAGAACGCATGTATTTGCTCACAAGGGCAAGTGTGGGAAGATTGTGCCATGGTAGTTTTAAAAACAATAGTATAAGGTCCAAATCTGAAGCATGGTGCACCGACTGGATGCTTAAAACTGTACCTCAGATGTTTTTTTTTTATGGTGCAACAGCCAAACATTCAAAATTTTTGATTACAATTGATTTCAATTGGCATAAAAGTGTACAAAGGGTCACAAAAAGCACCTTTTTGGTTCAGAACACAAGGTGAAAATACACACCTGTGTAAAATGTAAATGTTATTGCATTAAAATGACAAAAATATAATAAAGGAAGTTCTGAAGTGTCCAGAACATGGACACTAGCCATCTAAGGATTATACAAGTTTATAATCTACTTCACAATCATCATTATGAATGAAAAATCATTTTTACAAACCTGTAAGATCCATAAGAATGACATTTGCTTTAACATAAAACCGCACTCTAACATTTGAGCTTTGAGAAGAGTAAATATTAGACAAAAAGAAACTTTGATCATGTTTTTCCTCTAAAGGAAACAAAATAAAAGGGGTTAAAAGAAAGTGTTAGTAAAGGAGCGGGGACTGAACATGCTGACCTTTTAATTAGCTCAGAATTAGAGATAAAATTATTGTAATTTAATTCAGTCATTGAACAAAGACATAATTAGCGCAGCATGTGTAATGTAGAGAGCAGAGAAACATATGATCTGTGAGGCTCTGTTCTTGTCAGCGTACCCATCAGCTGTGAGAGCTTGGCCTCTATTAGCCTTCCAGCAGGAGGTTTGATTCAGTGCATTTAATAATCATCAATATTCATTTGGTATGCTCATCTCAGGCCCACTGCAGGTCAGAGTGGGCGCAAATGTAATCAAAGGATCAAACATATGAGAGATAAATAATCTTTAAGTCAATTCTGGATCATTCGTGATGGAGAAATTCTGTGAACGTGACCAGACTACTGCAGAAACCATTGAAGTTTAATTATTTTTTATCTCCTGGAGTTTATCTTGTGTCTTTTCTCTGTAATAATAATTATAAAGACAACACCAGAGGTCAAGTTTGTGAAATTAATTTGCTCTCATTGGATGATGGAAAATGTATAAACCCACCACCGGCAATATAATAGATTTCTTCTTCTTGACATTAAGCTTTTCTTTTCATAATGGGGGGTGGGGGTGGGGGGGATTAGTGCCCATGGCAGAAGTAACACATCTGTTAAGGCACCATTAAAGCCGAAAGGTACATGCAACAACTGGAGTAACATGTGATGCCATCCAAGCAATGTCTTTTTTAGGGTAGTCCCTGCTTATTTTAGCAAGAAAATGTGAAGCCACATTCTGCACGAGCTACAACAGTCTGGCTTTGATGTAAAGGAATGCAGGTACTAGACTGGCCTGCCTGCAGTCCAGACCTGTTTTCTAATGAAAGAATACGACAATCAAGACTCCAGACTGGTGAGTCACTGGGGTCACAGATCAAGCAAGAATGAGAAAGAATTCCACCCACAAAACTTCAACAATTAGTGTGTTCTGTTCTCACAGGCTTGTTGAGTGTTAAAAGGAAAGGTGATGTAACAGAGTGGTAAACAAACATGCCCCTGACATGTTTCAGGCATCACATATTAAAAATGAGTTTGCAAAATGATAAAAATAAAAAAGTTTATCAGTATAAACATTTTATATCCTGTCTTTGTATTCAGTTGAATATAGGCTGGTAACTATTGCAAATGATTCCATTCTGTTTTCATTTACACAATGTCTCAACTCTAGTTGAATTGGGGTTTGATAGTTAAAACACCATAAAACTCCTGAGTCCTTCCTCTTATAGCACTGCCATGATGAAAATCCACAAATATAGAGGTGGAAAAACAAGAACTGTCCTCATTTGAAAAAGATAAAAAAAACATACCAAGGTGAATACATTACTGCAATCATGGATGCTGACTTCTTCACTGTGTAAAAGAAGAGGAATGTTTTTTGTTTGCCAGTGGTGGAGAGCTCCATGAGTCTGTGGCTTCAATTGAAAGCTTGAAAAAAGTAATCTTAACTAGTTCCTTCAACACAAGGGGAATGTGGATCGATGTTTTAACAAAGAGACAGTCAGGAGACAAGACTCTGTTTGTAGCAGAAAAATAGAGGAAGCCATAAAGACCATAACAGCCATCAAGAGTTTTCATTTTCATTGACCAGTTACAACGATGCATAACTGCTTCAGTGATGTGAATGTGTCAGGCTCGGCATTATTCTTGATTGCAGGTAAATACTAGTCAAGGCTGAAAGTTAAAGATGATATGTGTTTGTTCCTTTTCAAAGCACTTTCTTGCATACACCTTCTCTGTAATGGAATATCTTGACTTCTCTTGCGTTGCTTATGCCGATGGCACACAGCTGTACATCTCAGTGTCAGAACATAACAACAGTCCCTGACACTCACTGAACAGATGTTTGCAAGAAATCAACAAATGAATGTGCCAGACTTACCCACATTTAAATAAATAAAAACTGAAATTCTTCTCTTTGGCCCAAAAGAAAAGATTAAGTCAGTCCTATCTTGACTCAGTGGCATTAAAACTTAGAAATCAAGCCAGAAATCTTGGTGTGACGATGGACTCAGACCTTAAGTTTAACAGCCACAGTAAAATAACTAAAATTCAGCCTAGTACCACCTTGAAATATAGCAAGAATAAAAGGATTTCTGGCTAAAGAAGAAACAGAGGCACTTGTTTGCTGTTATTTTTAGCCAGTTGCATTATTGCAACAGAGTCCATGCAGGTCTGAGTAAAAAATCAATCAGACAGCTGCAGCTCATCCAGAACGCTGCTACACCAGTCTTTACCAACTCTAAAAAAGCAGATCACATCCCACCAGTCCTTAGATTGCTAAACTGGCTACCTGTGAGATGAGGGATAGATTTTAAAATCATTTACCTGGTTTGTAAAGCACAGTCTTGAGCCAAAACATCTATCAAATCTTCAAGTCCCCTATGAGACATCCAGACCCCTCAGGTCCTTTGAGACCAGCATAGTCACTGTTCCCAGGGTCTGGAATGAAGCATAGTGAAGTTCAAGCAGGAAGACCTGAGTATTCATTCAGTCACACATTTCCTCATTATAAGTCACATCTTATTTATTCCTCACACTGCCTTCTTACTGCACAGGTGATTCAAATCATTGTACACTCACTAAAGCTCTGAGTCAAAAACTCAACCTGTCCAGTCAATTAGCCTGCTGCTGTCATATCTTAAATCAAGTCTTTGCTCCTCCACAAAATGTGTCGTTCTGTGTGATCTCGGCAACCCTTCTCCACCCCAGGCTAGTCCAACTCATCACAGTCCAGGTTGAACTCCTCAGAAGTCTGACCCCTCACCTCATCCTGCAGGCCTCATAAGCACCTCAGTCTATTACATCAGGATCCCAGCAAGCTTCTCAGAAGTCCTCATCTTACCCTAAATTCTCAACCACCACCCAGTGTCTTGATTCCAAGGTAGGTATCCTGTCTCACAATTGGAGTCAGTCTCCCTGAAGCACATGAAGACATCGCGATGGAGTCTAAGGGCTGATTCACACTGGAAGTGTTTTACCAGCCTGACGGCAGCAGTGAATGCCTGTTTTCATTTTGGTGAGTCACAGCATTCAGACTGAAAGTGTGAGCCACACGTGCGTCTCTTGTGTGGAAGATCTCGAGAATAGAGGCCACCTGCACCTCCAATTTTTCTGCAAGCCATGCACACTTATCAGCCGAAACAGACAGAAAATGGCAAGTTGAGCCATGTTCACATTAATCCAGCTGGTATGTGTTCAAAAAGGTAGAAAAAGTCTCTTCCTGTCTGTGCCTCTCAGAGTTAAAGCTTCAGAGCCTCCTCTGTTTAGAAACTCCCATTGTTCGTAAGATTGGTTTCATTGGGCAGGTTTCTCAGGTCAGTTATGCAATGGATCAGTTTCCTCTTGGGGAGATTTAGTTAGGTTCTTCCTACACTTTCAATAGATGCTATTATTAGAGTGATAAATATGGATAGATAGAGCTGTGACAGCAGGAAGACATGCAAAAGCCGCAGGACATTCACAGGCCTGGTGTGAAAGCTGTGGAGACACTCACAACTCAACTCTGGAGCTGACACACGCAGCAAATGCACGCAAGTAAACTGCTTCTAGCCCGAAATAGGTGTAAGCACCAAGGATACTAATCAGGAAGACATTGCACATTTTCATTTATCTATTAATTATTTCTTTGTAAAATAAATAATTGCTCACTCAAATTTGGTCTCTCCTGATTGAACCAAACACAGGAAGGCAGCTTTTAGTCCTCTGGAACAAAGTACCAGAGAACCTGAGACCTACAGACTTTTTAAAACAGGTATTAAAACATTTCATTTACTACTGTCTGCTAATAAGTTCATCTTCTTAGTTTTTTTCTTCTCTTTTTATCTATGTTTTGATGTTTTTTTTTACTTTATATTTCTCCTTTAAATATTTTGTTGTACATTTTTTTTTGCTAATTTGATGTCATAATGCCTTTGCTTTAAACTCTGTAAAGCACTTTGAACAACTATTTGTAGCACTGAAGCAGTACTGCAAATGCATTTATTGTCAAAAAGATGAATGGAACAGGATTCATGCATGATGTGGTGACAATGATGTGATGCTGAACAAGCAATATACATTTGTGGATTGAACCACCTCTGACAAATTACAAAAAAATATTTACTAATTTCAGAAAAAAAGAACATTCAGCAATTTAAATAAGTTTGCACCAATGTCATTACTGATACAAGGATTTTATAATTAGATTTTTTAAGAGATAATAAAAAAGGTTTCTTTTACTTTTAATTATTTTAATGATTTTAATCTTTCTTTGCACAAATGTCCACGCTCCCTCAATTTTTCTATTGAATTCATCTTCAGAGTTTGAGGATAAAGATCAAAGTCATGGAGTCTAATGAGCATATTTTGCTTGTAGGATTTTCATCAAATTATTCGCTGATGTCTAGTCTTACTTTTGGAAATTTGATTAGATTTTCGGGGACATGGGTCAAAAAGTCAATATGATGAAGGCTGCTGGACATCCTTTGCTTGTGAATGCAATCTTGTGAACTCCATGTCACATCAATTCTTTGTAGGACTCTCTTAAAACTCTTGATAACAAACTGATAACATTTGGGAGACAAAAGTTCAAAGGCCAAGGTCACTGGTCCTCATCTTCACACCTTTAAGAGTCCTACAAATAACACTACTGAATTGATCACTCAGGCCCCTCTTGACACCTTGGGAAGCATTTAAACCTCCATAGATTTTGTTTAGTTTGGATAATGACTCATAAAGATATGTTGGCTGGAAATGAAATAATGGTTTTAAACAGTAAAAGGTCTTCAGGTTATAAGAGTGCTTCTGTGGTCATCAGACTACTGCACCAAAGGTCACACTTACCTAATCACACCTATTTATACAATGCCAGTTAAGTTTGCCAAGTAAAGCATCCGCCAGCATTATTTTGTATCATGGGGGTGCTCTCCACACAAATGAGGCAGCAATGGGGGCCATTTGGGTTTGAATTTCTTGTCCAAGTTCATCAGCGTGTAACTGCTGAAGCTGAAACTGAAACTCTTGACCTCCAGGTTGAAAAGGTAACTGACTCAGCCACTGAACCACCGTTATTTCTCCGTTTTAACAAGGGATATGTTGAGAATAATATGGGAATGTTAAAAATTGTATAAACACCTTTAAAAATGAGATTTGGTTGTTAAAGCTGTAGTGATTTAAACACCCATATTCAATTAGTGACTTAAAGAATTAGATTTTATGTGTAAGACTGTGCAGTCAGACACAGCAGACTTCATGTTGGGGCTCATACTCTGTAGAGACAGTTGTTTTATTGTGTGAGAGAATAAGTCTCTTGTACATAAAAGCAGAAGAACTTCCAACTCTGTAAACAAAGGTAACAATAGATGTATTTTTGATGCATTTTCAGCATGAACATAACTGCCTTGACATTTCTTTAAAATACCCAGGAAGTATGCTGTGCTTTACTAAAGGAGAGATGTAACCACATTAAAAAAAAAGAAAAAACTCAGAACAGTTTCAGAAAAAGTATCATCTAAATAAAGCTTTTAAAAATAAACTCTTTTGTGTTCGTGAGCATTTGTTAGTGAACTTTTAAACTTTGCCATCAAGTTCAAGTTGATGCATCTTCTCACAAGATTTTCAAGTTTTGTAAACTTTGGCTCAACTCAAGGCTGAGGGCCTGTGAGAGGGCCTTTTTCTGCGTCAATCATTCATTCATTCATTTGGTGAAAATCAGCTTAACATTGGTGCTAAGGTTAAGAGTCAAACCAACAAGACAACAGCCTTAACCAACTAATTATCCTAAAGGGGTCAAACTGTAACATGTAATCTGTTTTCTTCTCTGCTGCTGTGAGTTGTAATTTCAGTTCAGATTAATATGATCTCTTGTGCAGGTCAAGATCTTCAGGTGTCCTCTCCCCTATCATCCTGCATTGTATCCATGCAGACATCACCAGTGTTCAGTGTTTACGTTCCATCAGAGAGCCGTTTTTTGTGTGCAGGGAGAACGAGCCTCCTCTTTCTTACATAATATAGTAAAATATAAAATTGTTCTGCGTGTGTGTTTGAATATGTAAATGTAACATGTGATGGTGTTATGCGTAGGGATGCCCAATATTACATTAGCAATATCAGTATCAGCAGATTATTGCCTAAAAATTTGATTTTTTGGTATCCGCATATATGAAAATCTTTGCAGATATTTGTAGCTGATATTTTAGCAGTACAAATTGACCATAAATACCCACAAAAAAATAAAACACAAATAAAACATTATTATATTAAAGAATAAAATGATGTTTTCTTGCTTCACAAGAATCTGTGCCTAACAAACATAAACTGTCACCATAAATGTAACAGGTCAATTCTAGTAAGGTGGAAGCTTTGAGCTCATGACAAAGAATATTGGTATCAATATCCGTATTGGCAATAATGAGTTTAAAAAGATGGGTCATATTGGATATCAGCAAAAATCCAAAATCGTGCATCCTTAGCTATGTGTTGTCATGTCCTTAAATGTTGATATTTAGTTGTTTCAGTTGCTTTGATTATGTGGTTTTGATCTTTTACCTAATTACTGTGTCTTTGAGCTTCTAAAGTGACTTGACACACCAGATGGACCGTTCAATATAGTCACTAGTTTATCTGGGCAACAATCCATAGTAAGTGTTTGGGAATGGGTAGAACCGTTCAAAATCATATCAAGCAGATGACTGGACAATTGTTCCATCAGTAACATTCATTATGGGCCAATCAGATGGTGTAGTAGGCGGGTGCTACTGTAGCAGTGTAAAATACAAAAAATAAGACACTTCTTTCATCAAACTCTCACCAAAAGATGTCAAGAGAGGAGCAAAAATATCCTCTCTATTGAAACATACTTTGATGCTTTTAATGTTGTTGTTTGTTTTTCAGTTAATAAAGAAATTAGGTTCAAATCTGATGAAACTGCTACTAAAAATGTTAGCATCTGTGCTAATATCTGTATGAGCAGTCACTTCCTGCTGTCGTCTTGATCTTAGCTGCCACCTCTTCCTGCTTAAAAGGACTCTGACTGGGTTGCACACTTTAGACCGTGCACAGTCGTTGCAGACTGGAGTTTGGTAAGATGGATCTTGGATGGATTTAATTTCAAGTGGGAACATAAGCGTGTGGCATCACGTGAAAGCTGTCAATAGGTTGCAACTTCTATTATCATGGTGAAAACCACGTCTCACCACAAAAAAATACACAAACCTGTGTACTGATTATTGCCGTTAAATTACACAATATATGTTCTTTTGTCCAGGGAATCCAGTACTCCCCTGACCAATCACTCTATTGTCCCGCTCCCTGAAAAACACAGACTATCACTCAACAATTGGATTTATACAAGCAGAGAACCAGAGACACAAAGAACATAAACACCTATGCTGTTCACAGTTTAACAGTGAAGTATCATTTTCTGTTTTTCTGCCTCCTTAGGGGTCTCAGAGGCACAAACACTCTGCCACACACATCAATTTTGACAATATTCAGGAGGAAAAAAACATCCTCCTATGGATCTGGCAAGCAAAGATTATATCTTTGTAGCTGTCTAATTATATATGAGGCTATTCCTGTGTGCCTGGGCAGATGATAGGACCCCCCATGGAGCTGTGTGGGAGCAACAGGGGCTTCAGTGGGAGCTCTGCACCACTCTGCTCAGCTCTATAGCATTCCCTCCACCTCCACCTTCCCTACCTCCCCGCCTGTGCCCGCCTCCTGGCAGCAGTGTTTGTTAACAGGAGCTCAGTGAGCTGCTGGCACGGCCTCGCACTCCAGCACCGGCTAATAAAAATGTAACAAACGTAATGGGACAAATTTAAATAGGCAAGCTCAGCAAAAGACTCGTTGATGTTTGACACCTTGTAGCACCCTGAAGAAGCGCCTCAATAAAAACGTGAGGGGACTCCTTAAGACATAAACACAAAACAGCTCTTAAATATTCCTTATGAGTGCATAGGGGTCATATTTTCTTAAAGTAGCGGATGTTACTGCATCGAAGAGATGTGCAGACGGTCCCCGCTGCTGACACTATTAAACACGTTAACAAGGAGGACGACAGTTGCTGCAGGTTGCTGAAATCACACTGCGTCCTCTTCAAACATAAACAAACCACAAATATATAATTCACTCTGACTCAGAGACATCTGACAAGACTTATTTAATGCACATTTGAGGCATCTTTCCAGTCTTAATCATGTGTATCTGGCCCCCGGAGTGCCTCTTTTTCTTCTACTTTCAAATGGAAGGGCTGTTTTAGGAAAATGGCTTGTAGCTTCAGTGCTGCCGATAAATGACCAAGCATTTTCTGGCTCTTTCATCACACAGTCCCTCCTGCAGTAGAGGAGAAGCCCCATGGCTGCTGATTCAGAGGCTGTTTATAGCCAGCGGTGATGGCTTTCAGATGAGATTGAACTCTAATGAATGGGATATGAGTATGTGACCGCCGAGCTGATCTGTTGTGGTTTAATGTGAAGCTGAAGCCACACACCATTTATGTTGTTGTCTATTTCTAAACCTGAGTGCTTATTTATTTGTTTCTATTAAGAGTTGGTTTTATTGGCACTTTTGTCAAAAGCTATCCATGATCAGCAGCCTAATTTGGACCTGAAACAGTAAAGTTTCTGTCAACGGCTGTTAAGGTTGTATAAGAGGCACAGGGTGTTTTTAGAGGACATAGATTTAGACATTTGAAGGCCTTATCTTAACAGCCTGAAGTCCCTGCTGTCTTAAAGTACATGTTGGTCAGTGACAATTTCAATCATTATATCCAGACAGGATGACGCAGACTGCATCAGTGTATGGCAACCGCTCTTTAGAGCATGAAGCCAGTCACATGGCAGCAACTTAGTTTATTTAGGGATGTAGACAAGGTCAAGAAAAACCACTGAAGTTCAGCTGAACTTCAGAATGAGGAAGAAAGCTGATATAAGTGACATTAAAAGTGGGATTGGTGTCAGATGGGCTGACAAACAATCTTTTTCCTTATAAAAAAAAGTTTTCGCCAACACGGCATCATTTCAAGAAATGTGTCTGTCCACACAAAACACTAAAAATAATGTAGTATATATGTCTGGACTGTAAGCGGCACTGTAACCCTGCCACAATCAAACACCAAAACCAGAGAAGAAGACCTGGAGTATGCACATGAAACATGTGCCATGTGAGCAAACTCAAGAAGAAGACTATTTAAGTGGCGGGGTGTCCTGCTTGTCAAAGTCAAATTCTTTTACAGTTTATGGACAAAATACAGCAACATAAAGGACGCATTTCATTGTCCTAGTATCCAAAGCACCCGACTGGCAAAGATGTCCCTCTCAACATTGACGACAGAAATGTATGCGGTTTAAGGGAGAGATGGGATTATGACATCATTGTTTGAAAATGTGCATATTTGTTGTAAAAACTGAACACAAGGGCTGGGACACAATGTACTTTATTTACTCTAGGACCAGGTTTAAAAAATGTGCCCTTTTGGGCTCCGGTTTTGTGTTGACAAAATGCACATACAATAAAAGCTTTTGCTGATACTCCTACACTTGTTTCCATGTGGACGGTCCCTTAGATTTATTGAGAAGGGTCTGAAAAAAGAAAGTATCCAGCGAGTGACAGTTGTCTGGGTGAAAAAACCTTGTTGTTATCAAAGTTAAGAAGAGAATGGTCAGAGAGATTTGAAATAATAGGTCCCAGTGCCTCAAATAATCACTTACTCCAACTAAGGTATGCGGAGGATCATCCTGAATACACAATATGCCAAGAACAGAAACATTGAATCTATAATTAACAAAGGTTCACAATAACTGTACAATAGAAGATTGGAAAATTGGAAAATTTTTGCTAAAACCTTTAGATGGTGGGGTCAAAATTTAGTGTAAAAAATTTGACAGCAAGTATCCATCCTGCCTTGTTTCAGCATTTCAGACTGGTGGTGATGTGTTAATTAATCCTAATCAATCAGTCTGAATTTTTATAGCTCAAGACACTTTACAAATGAGTAGGTTGATGCCATACTCTTCATTTGATGTTTTTTTATTGACTTTTTTTCAAGGTTCAGGGGATATTTTCTTGGTACATTTTGTGCCCCTTAGTTTCAACTAAGCATCATTAAAATGGCACAGCCTACCTGAGTATTGTTACTACTTATGTTAATCCCTTTATGGCCACAATGTATCCATATTCTGATAGCTGCTGCCAGCAGGAGTCACATAGCTCACAAATCACCTCAAACTGGTTTCTTGAGCATGACAAGTTCACTGCATAGACTGGCCTCCACAGTCACCAGATCTTAGTCCAATAGAGCACCTATGGGATGTGGTAAAACAAGAGATTTGCGTAAAGGGTGTGCAGCCAACAAATATGCAGCAACGATATGAATGATACCATCATGTCAATATGGACAAAACTCTTTGAGAAATGTTTTCAGCACCTTGTTGAACCTCTGCCGTGGCAAATCAAGGCAATTCTGAAAGCAAAAAGGGTCCAACCCAATACTGGAAAAATGTACTTAATAAAGTGGCCAGAGAGTGTAAATCACTCCACTTTAAATCAGCAAACATTTTGGAGGACTCTCTTTTCTTTTTCCAAAGTCTTTCTGCCTGTTGAGATATATTATTTTCAGAAAACTCCAAAGAATGTAGTTTCTGTGCAACCATGTCAGCTTTTAGCTCTACTTGTTTTCACCGTAATGACTCGTGTTTCTTACCTTTTCCTGAGCTCTCAGTCTGCTGCAGATTGACAGCCTTTGAGTGTCATGCTACCCACCATTGAGGAGTATTTAAAAATAAATGGTGCTTTTACTTCACAATGCACCAACAATTTGTTTGAATAGGATTAAAACTTAATGAGTGATAAATGCAGTTGAAAAGTCAAGCCAACCCCGCCAGCTCTGTTTCTTTTTTTCATGTTTCGTGTTCCTTCATGTTTTGAGCATTGATGAGCAGTGGTGGGACTTTTCAGGGGGTCCCTGGGAATGAGGTGTTTCAAGGAGCTACTGATTCTTCAAATATGGGTAAGGGGGGAAAGTCCAGATACTGCAGACTTTTTGTCTTGGGTACTGATTTATTCTACAAAGCAGGGGAAACATATATTACACATTAAAGGGCATATAAAACTGGAAAAAGTTTAACATTAATGTTCGATTGTGGCAGTTGCACTGGTGGTCAGAACAAAGCATGACTGTAGAATTTATACTGATGTACTGGTCACAACTACAGTATAACCAAGAATCACTCAAAAGACCAACTACTCATATTTTCCTTTAGAGCCAGTCACTGAGGTCAAGCTGGTCAGATTCCAATGAAACTTTTTATAGCTTTAAGACTGAAAGCGATTTTCTGTACATTTTTAAAGACGAAGACCTGAAGCAAAAACCATTTTAGTCACTTGAAGAGGAGCAGGAGGATTCACCTTCAAAAACACCTAAAAGAAAATGTACTCAGCAGGATAATCTAAGAAAAAAAGCCCAACGGCAACATAAAGCATAAATGGACAATGGTGGAGCAGACTCAGAGGGAAAGAGGTAGTAAAATATTGAATGTGAACAACTTCAACATGAACACTTACAGATCATAGAGGTTATAGATGACATTTCCTCAATATGTTCATGCTTGCCTTCATCTAAAGCTGGGCTGTCGCAATATGTAGGTATGGATGATAACTGTCTTTATTGAAAAAAATGCATTCATTTGTGTTTTGCTAAAAGGGATACAGTAATACCGTATGACAACTGGGGGACTACTTCACTGTGCAGCCACAAAAATGGACAGATAACCTCAGAACAACAGCGTGATTTCTCTGACACCAACAGCAAAGTGAAGTGGACACCCCGTCACTGAGCAGCACAGCATCCACCCCATATACAGCACTTTATTTGTTTACATGTATCCTCCTCTGCAAGTGTGTCTATGAATAAAGGCAACGTACGCTTCACAGATCATCATTGTCCTTCTATAGTTTTGACACTGACTGTGTGCTGTAATATATCAACGTGGATTGGGTTGATCCTGTGCAGAGCTCCTTCAATAACTTGAGCTCTTCTGGTGGATTCGACCACATGGCCCTTGTTCTCCTTGTTCAGTGAGCCTTGGCTGCCCATGACCCTATTGCTGGTTCACCACTGTTCCTTCCCTTGGGCCACATTTAATAGATACTGACCACTGCAGACCAGGAACACCCCACAAGAGCTATTGTGCCGGTTCTTTCTGTACAGATGCAGAGCTGATCTCGGTCACTGTGGCTTAAGTTCAAGCTTGTGCCATGAACCACATACAACTCCACTTCAAAAATCCCGAACTGTCCCTTTAATATTCAGTGACCTGTGATTGGCCTCAGCCCCCTCCTGACATCCCCCAACCCCCACCCCCCAAAATGGTTGAATGGGTTAATATTTAATGTCTGAAAAAATGTTGGTGTGTGGCAAAAGTCGTCCTGTCCTTATTTGAGATAGAAGTGACTTTCATTCTCAGGTCCATGTTAATGCACCTAATGTCTCCTTCTGTGTTGTTTCCTTGACCTGCTAATTTTTTAAGGCCGTTGCCTGTAGCATATATTAGTCACTATTGTCCATCAGGACACATAATGAAGCATAATGGGAGATAATTTGTTCACTGATGCACCACCTTTTAAAGATGGAGGCCAAATTGATTCCCATCTTCGTCACTGAACCGTATTTAGTTTCCAAGTGCGAGCAGCTTTCAGATTTGTCAGCCAACATGCAGCACAATTATTGTTGTTCATTGTTGTTTATGAACAAATGCACGCACAAACACTTCCTCAAACTCTGACAAACACATTGTGACTGCTGAGGGCTGACAGCTTTATTGAAATCTGTTTACAAACAATTGTTTGGTATAATGTTCTCCACAGCAGGGAAAACGATTAAACAAAGTGCATGCAGACGACAAGCAGTGTTTATCATGTTGGCTAAAGAATCAGCTGACAAAAACACATACACATAACAGCATGTGTGTGCACAAAACACCTGCATCTGCCATTCATTTGAGTCACACAAAAACTAAATGAATGCAAATTGTACCATTTCACACATACAATGAATTGCTCACATACAGCCAAAATTGCAGATGAAAGTAGGACCAAGGCAATAACAGTCATTATCCTCACACTGATGAAAACACCATATTCTGTGTCATTGCAACCAATTTTACAGCAATTGCTACTAATTTAGACAACCAAAAGGCAAAACCAAAAGAAACCACTGAGATGCATGGAAAAAATACTTCAACAGACATTAATGTGAGGTTACTCTCAGGCCACAACACTTGATAGTGGGTATTTTTTAAGATAAGGTCATATGTTGACTCAAACAGTCGAACTCTGTGGCAATCGAACTCTGCCTGTTTAACTGTGCAGGGTGCAATTTGTTAGAAAATAATAGAGAGGTGGCACTTTTTTAAGCAAAAGAAATAATACAAAGAAACTGATCACACCTACTGGCCCAATATAAAAGTGTGTTTGATTTGCAAGACCTTGCATGCCAATGCGATAAAAAAAAAAAAAAAAATCACTGGACACAAGATGAATAAAAAAGTATTGATCTGATGCAAGGGGACCCGTAAGTGACATTGCACTGTGAGGAGGGGGAGGGTGATATACCAATTAACTCGATCAATCTTTTTTTTTTTCTTTTTTTGTTGCTAAAAATGTTAAGAGTACAAAAAAATGATTTTGGACCCATGGGCTTTCCCTCATTTTGTTCCCTCTGGAATCCAGTAGTTGAAATCCTCCCCCATTTGTCCTTCCAGCATGATGTCAGACGGACAGCCAGATAGATAGACAGACAGCCAGATAGATAGATAGATAGATAGACAGATAGATAGATAGATAGACATATAGATAGATAGATAGATAGATAGATAGATAGATAGATAGATAGATAGATAGATAGATAGATAGATAGATAGATAGATAGATACAGACAGACCTTCGTGCAGGGTAATGGTGCAGATGGCTTTTATTAATATTCTCATGCAATTTGCTCTTTTCGTGTTCTGATATGGATCTTGAGACAAGGCTGGTCGCAAGAGGAAATTATGCATAATTTCTGTATGTAAAAACCTTTTTGCTTTTATCAAAGCCTTTAGTGTGTTTCTTAAAGTATGGTCTACAGTTTGGATGAAATATTTAAACGATCTAATACTAACTAAGTTAGGGTAGAGATATTTTTATTTTATCTCACAAGGCAGACATAAATGTCCCATTTCAACATTACTTTCTAAAATGTTGCCTGTTCTGTGTAATAATAGATCTAAGCTGCTGTCACTTACTGTAAAATATTTCAATGTTCAGGCAGCCAATCACACTCAGCTCTAAACATTAATCTGCATCATTACACAGAATAAGAACTTTGCTAAAGTGACACATAAATTTTAGCCACGATATACCACATCTCAAGTACCCCACAGAACCATAAATTGTTAACTTGCTCTAATCAGTGAGATGAAATAAATCCTGATGGAAGTGGTTGCTTTAAATTTCTTAGTGTGAAGCTTCACAGACTGCCTGCCGGACCTCCTTCATACATGCTACTAAACCTGAATAAGTCCCATGATGCAGCAGGTGATCAGCATGTTAAAAACTGAAATCCTGACTGGGACTTACTTCAAAAAACAAGCTGTTTCAGAGAGGGATTAGTTATCATGTCGTTAAATGCTTTTTTATATGTATTTGTTTATAGTTACATTTTATCAGGTGTTTATTAGGAGTAGGAAGACTCCTTATAAACTGACATGGCCCTTTACAATCCTTGCCAATGACTGATTATTGCAGATTTGAGCTTATTACCTGCTGGAAATGTAGTGGAAGGTAGATAACAATATATGCAGTGATGGGATAGCTACTTGTAAATTGTTGTAAGCTAAGTTACTAATGCCATATCTCCAGGATAAGTTCTCCTTTTTTGTTTTTCATCCTCAAGTGTCATGTCTCGTCATTCCTGTTTTATTTTGAAATCACTCATCCTTGTCTGTCGTTTCAGGCTGTGTGTCCTGCCCTCCCCTCTCTGTGTGCTTCCCTGCTGCTCCTTGTTTGTGATTCCCTGCACCTGTGATTCCTCCTGTGACACCTGTTTGTCGTTACCCCTGTGTGTGTATTACGTTTGACATGTTATTAATTTTAAGAGTCACCTGCATGCATGATCCTGCTGTCCCCACCTTTAGGTCATGAGTTTGGCTATAGGATTGGTACTGAAGGTATAAAGGAGTAAACAGCTGTGCCACTGTCAGAAACTCACTGCCCACTTCAACTGCACACTGGCGTGTCCATTCATGTGGGCTCACACCATGTACTCATCCTTAAAAGTGTTTTGGACTGTGACAGACGCTCTGTTGCTGCTCTCCCTCTGTGTAGCTTGTTTAGGCCCTGTCCACATGGAGACAAAAATGTTTTTGTTTTTCAAACATTTACTGAAAAGACAGCATTTTTTTAAGAAATGTGTCTGTCCACACGAAAACACTAAACACTCTGTAGTACATATGCCAGGCCTGTAAGTGGCGCTGTAACCCTGCTGCAGACATACTCCGAAACCAGAGAAGAAGACATAGAGATATTGATACATCATGAGAAACTTAACACTGGAATCTGCTGTTCTCCGTGTCCTCTTGTTGATCACAATGGTAATAGAGGAGCAGATGAATTTGCTGTTAAAGCCTAAACAAGCTAAGTAACTTCTGCAGAATGAATGAGACATCATGGTCCACCATTGTTTCTGTTGTTGTCAGGGTTCACATTCGCGGTTTAATGGAGAGGTAGGGCAATGACATCATCATTTCTGGAGCTATCCATATCAATGCAGAAAGGCAAGGCCTGGGTTTTTAGATTTATCCAATCTAAGAACGCGTTTTCGAACATTTGTGTTTTTCGGGCATACAAAACACCGTATGTGCGTGGACGGAGGTGTCTAAACAGTTAAAAACTTGAGTGGCCTCCGCGCTACTGGGCTGCTTGGTCAAGAAAATAACTAAGCTACTGAAAAGCCATTTGACTCAGAAAACGACAATGCCTCCACAAAGTTACTGGAAAATGGTCCTAAGCTTTGTAATGCTGTTATTTAGTGATATGTACAAAAATGTGGTCATGTACAGAGAGCCATTTAGCAGGAGTTTATACAAAAGAACCTTTTCCATGTTCTAGCTTCTGCTGTATTGTTCTGAGATGTCTCATATGGACAAATCAAGGGTCAGAACTGTTTATTAGTTGTGCATCAAAAAATGTGGAAGTCATAGAAATTTGTGTTATCAAGATCTTAACTTTGACACCACAAGTTAGTACTGAATAAAAAACTTCTCACCTGCTCTCTTCTCATGGTCAAATGCATCATTCATTACCTCCAACAAGGAGGTTATGTTTTTGCTAGCTTATATGTTAGTTTGTCAACAGGACAACTAAAAAAGCTATGAAAAGATTTTTCTTACATTTTCAGGGAATGTTGGTCATGGCACAGGAAGAAGTAATTTCATTTTGGTGGTGATCTTAATCTGGATGTGGATCGAGGTATTGTTTGAAGATAGAAATACTGATATTTGACAGTTTTTATGGTAGCAGGCATACTAGATTTGCACAGGCACATATTTGGGTTTTTCCTTTAAATGACATTAGATAATGATCACAGGGTTCCATGTTAATGCTTTGTAAAATTAGTGTAGTGGTGTCAATGTAGACAATTCTGTCTCTGTCATAGTGTTCGTTTAGCACAAAAAATACAGCATGGACTTTTATTCTGAAAGCAAAATTCTGTTAAGTTTTTTTTAATGCATTAAGATAAATCACGCTATATTTGTCTTATATAATACCTTATCAGTTGTAATATATTTTTCTTAGAGAGAGAAAAAATTCAATTAAAATCTGAAAAAAAATCACAAGTATCTTTTTTGGGCCATATTGCCAAGCCCTACAATGTGGCCAAGATGCAGAACCAGGATTGTTTTAAGGCTCTGTTTACAGTGCCAGATGGGGCAGTTTTCCACATTTTAATCAATAACTTGCCTGACAATGTTGGAAAAGCCTCTGAAGTTTACCTCATGACAGTGGTTTCAAGTGTTGTAAATTACTTTATAGAAATTATTTATCATATCTCTTAAGCTTGCTTTTTTGTGGGTCATAGACAGACCTCAGCATTTACCTCAGTCTATGTCACAACCACATAAAAACTGCAAAAAATAGCTTTCAGTGGTGACTTTTTGATACATCTTACTTTTCTAATGTGGAGAACAAGCATGATGCTACACTGCTTTTTTTATATATGATGTAAAAGAAAAATATTATGCCATGGCAGTTGATATGATTACTGGGGACTGAAATTGTAAATGAGTGCTTTCCTGACTTCAGTGCTCATATAAATCTATACATGTTTATTAATAAAGAAAGTAAAGCAGTCGGTTTCCCTTTTTTCTTTCCGGTTTTGGTTATTTTTAAGTTCTGTTTGTTCTTAATGTATTTATTATTATCATCTAGTTTCTTTGGTTTGTTCTCCCTCTTGGGCACTTGATCATTTTTTATGTGTTTTAAAGGACCATCTAGGGACAGGCATGACCAATTATCTCAGGCTATAAATGGTGTACATAGCAATGGTTTACATACAACATCTTTGTCCCTACAAAAAAAAAAAAAACACATAAAAATGAATAATTAAAGAGCCTCCATCTGCCCACCTAATTAATTCACTAGCAGCAGGGATTTATCATTTAATGATGTTATTTATACTTATTTATTTAGGGAAATTTAAATCCTAACTACCCTAAATCTGTTCAAACGTTTGCCACATTACCTCTGTGTTTCATCCATTGGTCATCAGTCAGAATTGTTCTGAAGTTTCTGTTGATTACTGATGGGTAATTCATTAGTTATACCTTTAAATACTTTAACATCTGGAAGTTGAGTTTTTATGTGCCTAGATTGCTCTTGAGTTACATTAATCTTGCAGGCTCAAATATATTTACAACAAAACACAGAGCACAGGTAACAGACTGCATTAGCACCAGGTTCAGTAGTGAATTTAACTCTGGTTGTACTTTTTGACGCTGACAGAAATTGTCTGCGAAGTCAAGCTACACAGACTTATATGTGAGGGTCCAGTCATTCTTTCAAAGTTAAATATACATTGGTCTCAGATATTCAATAAAGGGTAACATTAATTATTTTTGTTCTGTGACACCAGTGCCTGGTAGCTGGGACCTCTTCCTCACAGGACTCCTGTCAAACTTGGCACAAATGTCCTTTAAGACTCATTAGTGAACTGACTGGATTTTTGAGACCACAGATTCAAGTAACTGTCTCAAGATCATTACTCTGCGGAAGAATGTGAAGGGCACTTTAGGGGATCAAACTATGCAAAAATGTCCTCCAGACACAAGCATAAAAAGACTTATAATTTTGAGGTCATAGGTCAAACACCAAAGTCATGGAGTCTACTCAAGGATGCACAGATTGAATTTAGAGGGCCATAGGTCCAGCTTATTGATCATGATCATCCTTTGCTTGTTAATATTGTCATGATCATGCCTCTGCCTTAGTTAAGTTAGCTGTTTTGTTTTCATGTTTTATGTTTTGTCTCGTGCTTCTTGTTTTATTTTGAAAATTCACCTGTCTCTCTTTGTCTTCGTAGATTTTGCTTCCTGTCTGGCGTTGTCACACCTGATCCCTGATTGTTCTTCCCCTGTGTCTCATCACCCCCAATCACCTCAAGTATTTAACCCTCTTGTCTTCCCCTGTCCTGTTGCCAAATTGTTGAACCTCGAGTCACTTTCCAGCACTTATCTCATAGCCTCGTTCATGTCATAGACCTGTTTTGCCTTTACCTTGCCTCTAGCCTTTATTTTCCCTAATACCTTTGCCTGGATTGTTTTGCCTGCTCTTGTACTGAACCTTGGACTGTTAATAAACCCTGCTTTTGCCTCTCAGACCTGCTTCGTCTGCATTTGAGTTCTTTTGTGCCTTGAGTGTGTTTCATGACAAACATTGTATATCAAGAAGGCTTAAAGGGAATTCTCTCTCTCTGCAAAAATGTCTTTGATGACTTGAAAAAGACTGATTAGATTTTTTAGGTCATAGGTAAAATGTTGAGGTCATCATGCCACATGTTCATTCCTAATCCATGAGCTTGATAACTTAAGGGATTTTAGCTAAACTTTCCACATATGCTATTTCTGACTCCAAGATAAACTGACCAGAATTTTAAGGTTTCTGTTTAAGTTTCCTCTCTGACTAAACGATTAACTAATTCTAGTAGTAAGAATTCAAAAGCCATATACCTCATGTCTCATTTTTAACCCTGATTTTGCAAACTGGATGTCAACACTTTGAGGGACTTTCATGAAACATTACACTTAATGTAATTTCTGATTCAGGGATAAGCTTATCAGAATTTGCAGACCATAGTTTGAAGTAAATGGGTCCCATCATCATCACAACCATAGTATATCAAGGATTTCAGTTATTCCTGTCAAACTTTGCACAAATGTTTTTTAATGACTCCAGAATGAGCTGATTACATTTTGGAGGTTAAAGATCAAGGGTCACAAGCCTCATATTCATCCCTTGTTAGTACACAGGTAAGCTCACTAAAGGGCATAACAAAAATAAGAAACACATGATGTGACCTCTTTCGGGGGACGCTGTTGAATGTTGCACAAATTTACCCCTTGACTCAAAAATTAAGTGTCTAGATTCTCAAGCTACATATTTAAGGGTTTTTGGGTCTTATGATTATCACTAGCTTGTGAATGTAAAATCTTCAAGACACTTGGAAGAGTTTTGTCAAATTTGCAAAATTCTCCTTGATTACTTAAGTAGAAACTAAATAAAAGGCCATGGGTCAAAGCCATGGTGCTGTATGTTCATTCCATGTTTACACATGGGGTGAACAACATTTATGCACAACTAATTTGGGACTTTAGAGGTCAAGGTCATTTACCTCGTATGCATCTTGTGCTTTTAGGATATCTACTAATCAAACTACCAGAAAGACCATACCTGCCTTTCCTCTTTGCCCATAATTGTACTTTCACTGTCAGACACTATAAACCTTGCAAAGGCATAAAACCACCAGATCATAGAGAAGTTCTAGGTAATACAGCACTGATGCATGCAATATAACAAACACAGTAAACAGTCCTTGTACACTGAAAAACACCAACTTCACTTTTTGCTATGTGTTGCTTCCTTCAGTTTTTTATGTTGCAGCAATCTTCACCGGAGTGCCTTTTTCCCTTAGGGTATGGAGAGGATTTATAGAAAATATATCTAAAGGAAAATTCCATCAATTTTGTACATCAAAGTGTGTTTATGGGTCTTACAGAGTACAGCTGTGCTCATGGAAGAATCAGTATAAATCCTTTTGTGTCTTCAGACGGAGCCGTGTGAAAGCTGATAATATGTCTAAAGTGATGTCAGAAGACGAAGGCGTGGGAATAAAATGATGACGGCACTGCAGTGATTCTGATCTTTATTTCAGATGTCCATCATAAGTCCTGCCACTCCCTAACCAGAGATTTTCAAACGATCCTCTGCATTATTGTTGTCTCAACCTCTTTATAACAAGGAGTAAGGTTTGTGTGGTGAGTACAGTAAATATAAAAGGAAAAAACATTTTCTGACATGAAAATCTGCCGTCATGAAATGCTGTGTTTCTTAAATAGAGTAATGTATTGATAAAATGATGGCAAAGATTGGCCTGTGAGGACAAAGCTTCTCTAATGACCCTCCGTGTATGCGGCTCTTACT